>CM040932.1:45036918-45164418 GCA_023029165.1 Gobiocypris rarus
TCGTTGCTTATTAGTATGTATATTACTAGGATATTGGCTGTTTATTAGTATTTATAAATCACTTTTAATGCTTTCTGCTGTGTTCCAGGCAAAGTCAAGGCAAACTGCCTGAGCTAGATCTAAACAAAGCATAGTGGACTGTATGGGCTTATGCCAATTTACAATCATTTCTATCGCCAAAGGTGCCTACTCCTTGCTTATTTGAGGGAAAATGAGGAGAAAAAATGGCACATAAGGCAAGATAAGCTGTTATACCTTCCATAAAAACCGCATTTGTATGGGCTGCCAATAGGGTTGCCACCCGTTTCTTAAAATACGGATTTGTCCCGTATTTTACATATGCCCACACGTAGTTCAATAAACAAATACGGATTTTGCAGTGTGTAGAATACTGATAGCAAATATAAAGATATCCATTTGATGATAAGTAGTACAGGAACTCATTTGTGCGTGATTGCTTTAGTGGCTTTGTTGCCATAGCGGCGGCGTCTAGAGGAGATGCGCTGTGCCTGTAAACTTGCGTGGTTTTTAAAAACATGTCAAGCTTGCGTCGCGTCCACCGTTTGAACGCAAGAGAATCTCCAGATATAGAACTAAATATCAAAAAGGTATCAATGGGTTTGTCCAGTAACTCATGATGAACCTCAGGCCAACTGCACACTTTATGAGAAGCATTTCTGTTGCTCAGACTGTCTGACTTAAAGCGGCAGCGCTGACAGACCGTTCTATGTGACACACGCATCCGTTCTTCTAAAGGTAGGCCTATTGGGTTTTTTTTATGGATAATGTATTTAATATAATATTCCATAAATTTTTTAGACAGGTTAATTAATAAATTATAGCCCAATAAATGTTATTATTAATATAATTTATAATCTAACTAGGCTATAATTATCATAATAAATAGTCCTGTCATATAGAGTTTGACATTTAAAAAAATATTTAGATAAAAACGGGACAAATAATTACATGATAATATAGTCATAATTTAAGTAAATTAATACAAAAATAAACATTTTTGAAAGTTCAAAAGTGATTACTGGTTCAGAATGACTGCTTAAAGGGACAGTTCAGCCAAAAATGAAAATTCTGTCATAATTTACTCACCCTCAAGTTGTTCCAAACATGTATAGTATATTTGTCACAGGTCGGAGCGGACCGCGTGAGTGCCGCTCCTCCTCAATTTCCACCTCGGGAGGTTCCCAGGGATACCCGGACGACCAGACACAACGAGGACACTGGAGTGGGGTTTTAAAACACAAATCTTTATTATTAATTTACTTAAAATGGGGAATGGGGAAGTGGAGGGGGCTAAAATCCAGGGGACACTGGATGGGTGAGGACGCCGCCGGAGCTTGCCGCCTCCGTCACAGGGGAACCTCAGGTGAGTCGCCTGCTCCTTAACTCAATGTCTGGCTCCAATGTCCTTCCGCTTGCTTACTCGTCTCTCTTTCTCTTTTCCATTTTGGACCTTCAAGGTGTTCACGACACGGCTCGTTCCTTCTCCTGAACACAGGAATATATATTCGGTAAGTACTGGGATGGAGGGTGACAGGGGTACCTCTTGTCTTGGGCGTGGTCCGGCGGCTTCCTTTAGGGATGGGTCAATGGTCCGTCAGTATCTGGGCAAGCACCTCCAGGGCATCCGCTGGAGCTGGGTCAATGGTCCGGTCAGTATCTGGGCAAGCACCTCCAGGGCATCCGCTGGATCTGGGTCAACACTGGGGCTTTCGTTTGGTATGCAGGTAAGTATAACTTCGCTCAATGGATTTCACTCACAGACTTCGTGAGACACGTTTCGTCCGCTTTCTCTCTTCGCCTCGAGCCTTGTGGTAACGGTAGCTCGGAGGTGGCTTGACCACGGCGGCGGTGCTGGATCGAGCGCTTCTCCAGGCAACTCCACACAGGTAAGTGTATCCGCCCGGTGCGCGTTTACTCAGAGCGTGCGTGAGCATTTCCCTCTCCTCCACTCAGGCACTGCACACACAATTTCCTCCAACACAGCCACGTATCAATACAGTTACTCAAGGGGGTTCTTACTTGGCTCCGGTCGTACTTTCGTCGTAGAAACAGAGATTAGGGTGATGTTCACAGCATGAATTTAGGGCTAGTTGCTCCGCCAGCTTCAGGATCTTTTCCTCCACAGAGAGTGGGTAGGTCTGGAAAGTGGTCTTTGTGACAACACGCGCACAACACAACACGGCAGTTTCCAAGTGTACACTCTCACAGTCAAGGCACTGACTCACCCACGGCACTCCACACACAATCCAGGTGCAGTTTAAGGTCCAGAGACCACTTTTCCCACGTTGTTTCCCTCGGGGGACCGCTGAAGCGCTGTATATAGCGAAGGACCAGCAAGAGGGACGTCGCTGCTGCACCACCCCGGGGTCTTTCACTGTCTACTGTCTCTGGCTCTCCCACGCTCACTCTCCGCGATGGGGCCACTCGTGTTCCTAGATCCAACTTCAACAAAGCTCACAGATGATACACTTTGGACGAATTTGCTACTGCATACGCTTCTCAGGGTACTCACACATTGATCAACCCGTGTTCTCGACCCGTTCTCCCTTCCAGTGCTCGGCTCGCGCCCTGGCCGCTGTGCTCTCTCCCAAAGGGACTCGTTTATCAACACTTCCGGTAAGCTGTCCTGCATGCAACTTCACAGAATCGGATACACACTTGGCACTTGAATCACAATGCAACACACGGTCTGTATTATACTCAGCCCGTCTCTTTCTTTCTCTTTGCAGTTCTCTGGATCCTTGTTCGCTCAGTCCACAATATTCACCACATATGGTCCTTCGTGTTTGCCCAGATGCCCAGATCCTTTCGCCGCGACGACTGGAAGCGGTTACCACCCGTTCGGGCTTAAGCCCGAACCGAACTAACAGCTGCGGCTGTGTGTGCCCGCTGCAATGACTACCAGCCACTGAATTTTTGGAAGCCTATTTATACCCCTCCCGCTTCCTCTTCCTCCAATCCAGCGGTCGCGCTGTTCATTTTAGCGCAGCTGCCGATCAAACCCGATTTTGGCGCCGGGAGGGAAATTTCTTCAAAATATCTTCACTTGTGTTCAGTAGAACAAAGAAACTCATACAGGTTTGAAACATCAAACCTGTATGGGGTTGGTGGGTCGTAAATGGGTGTCCCTTATTTTGGCACACTGAAGGTGGCAACCCTAGCTGCCAACCACATCCACTCTCCGTCATAGTGTCATCATGCTTCACCTTTGTTATTGTTTTAAAAATGCACCCTCTGGTGGCAGAAAACTTACAGACTGTGCCTTTAATGAGCAGTAAATCCAGAGTTTATTGAGGCAAAAGTCATAGTTAATAGTGAATATGTGTTCCCCACACTAAAGTGTTACCATGGCTACGAACCTCACCTGTCTGAAAATCCTTTATTTTATTTTATTATTCATTTACTTTATTTTATTGTATGTATATTTGCATTTATATTAGATTATTTTAATCTGGTTTTAAAGGTTTAATGCTTTTGTATAATTATTGATGTAAGAGGATAAAGTGAGGTTTTTGTCTGTAGGATGGTTATATAATACACACAAACATATATAACTGGCAAGGACCTCTAGTTTATGACAGCGAACCTTATTTATTTCTGAAATTTTGCATTAGGTCATGTTATAGCTAAAAACATGATGCTCTGATCTTTCAACATCTGTAAATTTATTTTGAATGAAATCTGTTTCTTGTCCTGCAGGGCAACACACTGAACTGGTTTTGTATTAAACCAGTGCCTGCAGATTTGGTAGAAGGAAATAACATCTGCAATCTTGCTCAAGGCTTTCTGCAGTACTCATTTGTTTTCATCATTCTTCATCAAACTAATATTGCCACCAAACAATCCAAAGGGCTGGGAAAAGAACTGTTCACACAGTAGGAAATTAAAAACCTTTTTTTTTTTCATATGCATAAATATTGAGTTTCACACTGTTCTAAAACAGAGCTGAATGTGACAAATGTGGTACAATGGAAACATTTGTTTTTAAGCATGAACGTACAAATAGCTTGCAATAATCCTTTTTTTTAATATGGAGTATTGATCTAGATTAGGGTCCAATTCACCTTGTTAATGAACTATTAACTATGACTTTTGCTTCAATAAACTCATAATTACTGCGTATTAATAGTTAGTAATGTGGTTTTTAAGTTTAGGTATTGGGTTGGATTAAATTATTAGTTAAAATAAAAATTTCCTGATAATTTACGGTAACACTTTACAATAAGGGTGCACTAATATGCATTAATTCATGCTTAACTAATGCACAGATAATCATGAGTTAATGTGTTACTAATGGTTAACTAACCCATTTATTAATGATTACTGCATCAGCAACTAATGAAGATTCGACATGATTAATAGATTAAGTAAATTGTTATTAGTTAAATGTGTCATAATGTATTAATTCCTTAATAACATATTATATTAACTAATAGTGTAAATTAATGTGTTAATTACCATAATGGGTCAAAGCCATGCATTTCAACTTCCAGTTGTCTGCTTTAATTAATCATTAGCTAATGATTTACAAATGTGTCATTATGTTATGACTTTACTTGTTGGGGCACATGACTATTAACTAATTGATTAAGTAATATGTAATTGTGGTTATGGCTTTTGAATTAATTTTGAATTAGTTAATAGTCATGTGCCCCAACAAGTAAAGTCATAACATAATGACATTCATTAGTTCATATAAAATATGTTATTAAGGAATTAATACATTATGACACATTTAACTAATAACAATGTAATGATTACTTAATCTATTAATCATGTCGAATCTTCATTAGTTGCTGATGCAGTAATCATTAATAAATGGGTTAGTTCACCATTAGTAACACATTAATTCATGATTGTCTGTGCATTAGTTGAGCATGAATTAATGCATATTAGTGCACCCTTATTGTAAAGTGTTACCTAATTTACCTACCCCAATGCTATGTCCATGTCTTTATTTCTTCAGTGGAAAGAAATTAAGTTTTTTGAGGAAAACATTTCAGGATTTTCTCACACAAAGGACTTCAATTGCAACCAATAAGTTGACCGTCCACATCAATGCAGTATCAAAGGGTTTTGAAGTGCTTCAAATGGTCCTAGCTGAGGAATAGGGCCTTGTCTAGCGAAACGGCCATTCGGCCATTTTCAAAAAAAAAAAAAAAAAAAAGTATATATTTTTAACCACATTTGATCATCTTGTGCTGGTCTGCAACGAGCTGGGCAAATGTAGGGAAGTACTGCCCATTGTTTAAAAGTGTGGAGAAGGAGGATCGTTCAAATTTTTGTATGTTGAATGACATATTTATTTAATTTATCATTGTTTTACCTGTTTTGTCTTTAAACGTTCGCTTGTAAACAATGGGGTGGTACTTCTGCACACGTTCAGCGTGACCTTTATGTAAGGCTCGTTGCAGACCAGCACAAGACAATCAGTTGTGGTTAAAAAGTATATAAATTTGATTTTTTTTAGAAAATTACTGATCATTTTGCCAGATAAGACCCTATTCCTCAGCACAGGACCATTTGAAGCACTTCAAAGCCTTTTGAAACTGCATTGATGTGGACGTTCAACGTTGCAATTGAAGTCCTTTGTGTGGAGAAAAATCCTGAAATGTTTTCCTCAAAAAAACTTAATTTATTTTCCACTGAAGAAAGAAAGACATGGACATCTTGGATGACATTGGGGTGAGTAAATTAGCAGGAAATTTCCATTTTGAGGAGAACTAATCCTTTAAGGGATGTAGGATATGGTTATGAAGAATAAGGCATTAAAATGTGCTTTATAAGTACTAATAAACATCCAAAATACAAGCAATATGCATGCTATTAATCAACTAGTTTATAGTGAGAAGAGATTAACTAATTGTCCAGATTCAGTCAGATTTACTGAATAAAAAGTGTTTTATGTGTCACTGTGGGAATTGCATTAAACCTGACAGGCATTTCATTTTTCAAACAGTCCATAAGTATTACTCACTCGTTTTTTATTGCTTCATAAAATTCTGTATTGCATAGATTTACAGAGCATTTTCTTGATTTTCTGCTATGTTCAGCATTATATATGTGAAAAAAAAAGTGCTGAAATGACTTTCAGCTATGCTCATGCTAAAGAGGACAGTGTAAATGTTGTAACCTGTTAATATGAGAGCTTAAATAAATGTGTGCCTCCGTGAAACAGGCCTTACCTTGCTTGAAGAGAAGTCACGGAAGAAGAATAGATCTTCACTGCAAAGGGACCCTGCAAAGTCAACCATGTCCAATTGCAGCTTTGATAGACTTTGTGTGGAGAATTTCAACTGTGTAATTTCCTCAGAAGCAGTTTTTTTTGTGCAACTTCCCGATTTTCTAGGGAGTGGGAACAAGCTGGTATGAAATGGGATTAGTATTAGAGACAATTTCTCTAACAAAGCCATTCACTTTCTTGATCTGTCAGAGTTGGCTCTAGCTCAGGGATGAGGCTCATATAGACCGATGTGATAAAGAGCTCTCCATCTTGTCTGCTTTTGTCCTGCATTCCACAGGAAAACGCAAGGAGCTTTCTAAAGGTCATTTAATCGACTGAACACAACTCCACTTTGAGAAGAGGGAAGAAACTACATAACTCCTTGGCTTTGTATGGGGAAAAATGGTTTCACAGTGAAGATGTCATGTCTTAACAAATGAATTACTGGAAGGGTTAATCATTTGGCACCTTTCAAAGACTTGATTTATATGCTCTAAATAAAATATATATGCTCTAAAATCCTGACTAATTGATAAAGTGACTAACTGATAAAGTTAAGCAGTATCTGACTCATTCACACATTAGATATTTTGATAAGTTGAGTATTTAACACATTCTCTTAATATCTTATGCATTCACAAATATAGTTATATTGTTTAAATAAAAAAACAACAACATAGTTTATAAGAAACTAAATGGGAGTTTAGCCCATATTGTCTATTTTAAAACATGCAACGCTGAAATCCAGTTCATCAGTATAAGCACAATTATTTTTTAATGTGGTGACACACAGTAGATATGGTTCATAATGAAACATCATAATAAAACAAACTGCATGGATAAATTATATGTACAAAACAAACAAACATCAACAAAAGGAATTAACATTTTTATTTTGACAGATTTACAAATTGTCATACCAACCACAAATGTTTGTGCTCTTAAAGCAACATTTTAACCACATATCAACTTGTTTTACATTAATATTGCAAATATTTATCTCAAATGTAAAGTGTGGTATTAACAATACTGGGTTCATTTCCCAGGTATCATAAATAGTGGTAAAATGTCTACCAATTGAATAAATGTGAATGCAGTTAGTAAGTTGCAAAACGACAAAATATTGAAAGCTTCAGAAATAACCTGCTTAAACATACACAGACATTCCCTGATTATGTTATGTTATGTCAAAATTGCTTACAAATTATTGTAAGATTTCACTTGTTTTAAGAAGCAGCCTGTATTAGTTCTTATTTTGTATTATTAGTTTTATTCATTTGTGTGGCGGTACCTTTATCAGTTGTCTTGTTGCTCATTTGTCAGTGTTGCTGTAAGAGGTCTATCTTCACCAGATACACAGCTGTTGGCCTTTATCTGTGCACCTGATGATAAGCCAATCGGATCGATGGATGAAAAAAGTGCATGTGAATGAGGCTGAAATCCGATTTAAGGCTTCACCTGATTGCTGATATAAGTGATATGTCTAATGAGGTGCCAGAGCAGCGCTGGGTTATTTCAAAGGTGTTCTGTTATGTTTCGTCCACAATCATTGTCTGAAATAATTTGCAAGAAAATATAAACACAAGATGGTGGCATAGCCACCAATAAATACATGATGAATGTTGTGTTTAGAGCCTTCATTACTTACAGTACACAACAGCTCATGCCAGCTGTCGTCAGCACTGAGGATGTTTGATGCCTTTTCAAGAGTCCTTAAAGAGAACTTCATTGTCATGTGAACAAGAATGAATACAGAGATAAAGCCAAAACACTGAGGTTATACAAGTGACATTGTGTGCTTCACAACTTTTTACACCAAAATCATGTGTCTGCTTTAAAAGGGAACTGCATACATATAATTTGTTTAATTTTGTATTTTAATTTGAATTTTTGGTAACACTTTATAATAACTACACGCTATGAAGCATTAGTTAAGCATTAGTAAATAGTCAATTCATCATTTATAAAGCATTAGTAGACATTAGTAAGCGGTTTATAACTACAGTTGTAAATGCTTTGTTCTTGATTTATAAGCATATCTATAATGCGTTTAATAATTGTATTTTCATACTTTATTAATGATCAATTTATAATTTCTAAATTAAGTATTTGATTATTTACAAATCAGTTATTTAGGAGTTGTCAGCGGTTCATAAGATCATTTAGAAAGTGTAAGTAAATGATTAATAAACTATCTCAATGTAGATTTCTACATCCTATTATTTAGACATATAGTAATAGTTACACAGAGTGTTAATATATGCTTTATTAACATGTATTCCTATTGTAGTTTATGATTAATTCAGGTAGTTATAAAACATTTAGTAGTTGTCAGTTAACTATTTCTGTGAGCTCATCTAAAGTGAGGACTATGTATGCCCAGTAAAGCATTTACAAAGGAGATTTAA
This sequence comes from Gobiocypris rarus, assembly GCA_023029165.1. NCBI lineage: Eukaryota > Metazoa > Chordata > Actinopteri > Cypriniformes > Gobionidae > Gobiocypris > Gobiocypris rarus. The sequence goes on from CM040932.1 coordinate 45,045,571, forward strand.
ACGCTCAGTTCTCTTCTAAACAGAAAAAGGAAATGAACAATGCAGAGGGTTAGAACATAGATATATTTATTTCAGGAGGTAAAAAAAAAAACATTTAAAAGCCTGGTAAGGCTTTCTGGTTTCTGTTAGAGTCGCAAAATCCATTTCAAACTGAAGACTTACAATTAGCTGAGATAGAAAAACAAAGAATATTACAGAGAAAATTTTTGGATTTTATTTATTTGTTTTATCCTGTAATCAGCTATGTTTTTTGATATTCATATTGTAACCAATGTTGAGAGATGGCAAGAATTGATATAACGTACATTTCATAAATTGTTTGATTATCTGTTGAGTATATTTGTTTTTTCTATCTTAGCTAATTGTAAGTCTTCAGTTTGAAATGGATTTTGCGACACTAACAGAAACAAGAAAGCCTTACCACACCAAAATATTGCTTTTTTATTTATTCTATTGCTTTTTTGTTTTGTTTTGTTTTGCTGCTTAATTTATTTACGTATATTATTTTTGTTGCTTATTAATTATATTTACTTTATTGCTTATTTTGTTATTTTTTGTTAATCTTGTTGCTTATTTAGTTCCTTGTTATTTTATTTTTGATACTGCAGATGTTTTTTTTTTCTTCATTTTATATCAAGTGTACAGTTGCACAGTTTTTTTTACCTCCTGAAATAAATATATCTATGTTCTAACCCTCTGCATTGTTCATTTCCTTTTTCTGTTTAGAAGAGAACTGAGCGTTTAAATCTCCTTTGTAAATGCTTTACAAGGCATATATAGTCCTCACTTTAGATGAGCTCACAAAAATAGTTAACTGACAACTACTAAATGTTTTATAATTACCTGAATTAATCATAAACTACAATAGGAATACATGTTAATAAAGCATTTATTGACACACTGAGTAACTATTACTATATGTCTAAATAATAAGATGCACAAATGTACATTTAGATAGTTACTAATCATTTACTTACACTTTCTAAATGATCTTATGAACCGCTGACAACTCTGACAAAACAGCTTATAAATCAAGAACAAAGCATTTACTACTGTATTTATAAACTGCTTACTAATGCTTTATAAATGATGAATTGATTATTTACTAATTCTACTTAGATATGCTTATAAATCAAGAACAAAGCATTTACAACTGTAGTTATAAACTGCTTACTAATGTCTACTAATGCTTTATAAATGATGAATTGACTATTTACTAATGCTTAACTAATGCCTCATAACGTGTAGTTATTATAAAGTGTTACCGAATTTTTTACATTTTCTGTCAGAATGTTGGTCAACGTCCAGTATGTAGTTCAACATCCAGTTGTCTGCTTTAATTAATCATTAGCTAATGATTTGCAAAGGTACCATTATGTTATGACTTTAAATGTTGAGGCACATTTCACTAACATCAGTTGCTGATGCAGTAATCATTAATGAATGGATTAGTTCTTCACGAGTCATACATTAATTATCTGTGCATTAGTTTAGCATGAATTAATGCACCCGTATTGTAAAGTGTTACCAACATAATTAAGCATGATTGCAAACATATTGCATGTAATTTTTTTTTTTTTTTTTTTATTCTCTAATTTACCAATTCAGATACATCTTCTGTACCAGCTCTGCAGTGCAAAGCTGATTTTTTTAGGTAACAGCTCTATATAGTCTTATTCTAAAAAAATAATAATAATAATAATAATAAAAAATATATATATATAATATATAATATATATATATATATATATATAATTTCATGCAAGTTGTTACTGCTAATGTTTTAGTTGTTAGCTGTAAGGTGAGCTAGTTCATGGCTACATGACTTCTGGGTTAGTTGTAACAACAAGACTCGGGGTTAGTTGTAACAATAATGAAATGTTAGTTGAATTTATTATGGTCAATTACTATGACTGAGAGTCTTAGAGACACACACACACACACACACACACACACACACACACACACACACACACACACGTTAGTGTTCAATTTCAATATTTTACTATGGCCAATATTATGACTGACTGTAACAAACATGCTTACTCACAATTTTTGTGTTCAAGTTCAATTTATTATGGTCAATTACGATGACTGAGATGACTGATGACTGGTCAGTGTTGAATAAAAATATTTTTTTTATCATAATCCTTATTTCATTATGTTACATCTCACCCCAGTGGATATCATACCCCAGGGTATGTTACAACTGACCCATACTATGGGGTGAATTGTAACATTTCACTCCTCGTGTTTGAAACTAAACCATGCATTTTCTGTTTGTGTTCCAAAGATAATAGCTATCTCATTTAACAGCGGACACTTGTGATTAGTTTGAATCACATTTTGAAGACACTGGCTTAAAAGTACTCTAAGATATAGACAGAAATGTCAAAAATGTTACAACCATCCCCGGTCTTCCCCTATATATATATAATTTATAGGCGGTAATGTGGATCTCTGAGAATTTAAGGAGAGCTGGTCTTGACTCAGTCCCTTGCTTGGTCTTGGTCTTGTCTTGGTCTCAACCTCAAAGTCATGTCCTGATCTCGACACACATTGGTCTTGGTCTTGATTACAACACAAGTCTGATTGGTTAACATTGGGAGAACTGCACATTTAAACAATATAAATGATAAGTTTTGGGTGAAAATGTGAGCAACAATAATAGCAATGTTTTCCTGAGCAAACAGCACAAAAACTCAACTAAAACTGAACTTCTACTGTTTCCAATAAGGTGAGTGAAACATAGGTCTAGTATAATTTACAGCAGTTAACTTTGACCTCCTTGATCTTTTCCAGTAAATTACACCCCGAGCTTCACCTCACACCTCAATGCACAGTTCATTTAAACTAAAAACGTATTGGTCTTCTCTGTGTCATTTCCAGGACCTGTGTGAGAGCATTCCTGACCGGGTCATGTCGTGTGAGCGTGTGGTTAATGTGTGCTGGTGTTCAGCCCTGAGATAACAGCCCAGAATTCCTCCATCTGTTTGTGCAATGGCATTTTGTGACATTAGGGACCGCAGGCACGTTTAGACCCGATGTCTGTCTCTCCGTACATCTGCAAAGATAATGTCCATGCATGAGGGTTATCATTAAGTGGAGGATGACAGTAATGACGCTCCATCAGCATCAGTATCACAGCGCACTGTGTGAAATACAGACTGAACGGAATGTCAAAACATCCTACCGCTCTATGGTCAGATGATGCACAAACTAAGTTTTTTTCTGCTGGATGAAGAAAACCAGCATCTCTTCAGTAAAGTTTTGATGGATGAGGATTGCAATCAAGGTAAAGACCACATCCAGGAGTCGTGCAGTAAGCATGTGTGCATCTTCATGCGCAAACAAACCGTGTAGGTTCTCAATGCCCTGATTGGACATTTTATTTATTTACTTCTTTCAAGTAATAAATTAAACTGACAAATTAAATAACTGCAAATTATAATAGTTTTTTAAAGTAACCTCATCACTTGAAGGAACATTAATGGACGAGGTCGAACTGGACTCCATGTTTATCTTGGACTAAATCAGCCACCGTAGGAGTTAAAACGAAATCAGAATTGAGAGGAACAGAAACTAATATTCACTGGATGGTCATATACCTTTTCACCGCTAGATGGGAGAAAATATCACACAGTGTAGCTTTAATAAAAGTATAGAATATAATAGCGTAGTTCTAATAGGCGCTCATTGTAACGCAGTGATACAACACACCCCACATTTAAACCACAGCTCGTAACAGCTGAAAAACAGAGATGAAAAATAAGTAAGTAAGAAATTTACTTTTGCTATGGTTAAATAAATATTCAGTGATATCTTCCAAAGATTTTTAAATTTTGCGCAATTTTTCTCTAAATAACGATGATATGGCAACTAGTAAATACACAAGTTTTCTGTAATGTTTTTATTTTTATGGGTGCTTTGGTGTGTTTCAGTTTATGAATTATATGAACTCCTTATATCACATGTCCTATAGGAGTCTTCGGAAGACTCTTTAGTAACACTTTATTTTGATGGTCCCTTTTGAACATTCTCTTGACTATAAGTAACGTTGCACCTACATGTCAACTAACTCTCATTAGAGTATTAGTAGACTGTCTGCTTAATATCTGCTAACACTTTATTCTAATGATCTTTCAACAGACATTCTACTGACTATTAGTAACTTTGCAATTACATGTCAACTTATTCTAACCCTAACCCTACCAGTCTACTGAAACTCTACTAACACTCTAATGATATTTAGTGGACATGTAGATGCAACGCTATACTTATAGTCAACAGAATATGTTAAAGGGACCAAAATAAAACTCGTAAAAAAAAAAATATTAATTCATATTTGGACGTTTTTTTTTTTTTTTAGGGGCATCAAGTGAGCCAAGATTGCCACTGGTGCCACCTAAAAATATATTTAAAAAAAATAAGGTGCATAGCTGGATTGTTAATTCAAGGGCATTTCTAACGGGGTGGGTTGTGGGTAATGACCCAAACTATATTCGAGTTTGGGTCACCCACACACAAGCACTTCTGTGCAACGTGTTGGAACACGTGCGCTACCCACCAGGCTCCAACGCAATTTTGACTTGTTAAACAGGCAAGCAGCTACTTCAGGGTTCATTAGCTTTTTGAAAATGATCCTACATCCTGTGAAATGGCAAAAGTGTCAGAATAAGGTTTCAGAGCAGGGAACGGTGCTAATAGAAAGGTAAATACTGTAAAATTAACAATGTGAACATTTCACAACTTGAAGTGCTCATGTTTTTTTCTCCATTTCAATGACACGTCTGATCACATGAGGTCTATTAGGCCGGATTAATGGAGAAGCCCAGCTGTGGAGGTGGTGGACAGATTGAGGGTGGGGCGTCTGATGGAGACCAGCAGTGAGCTAATTGTTATAGCGGGCCATGGAGCTCTCAGTGGTACATTACTCACAGGGTAAGACTGCTGCACCTGGCCGGAGTGGATAAAGCCATAATGTGGGTGATAGTTGAGTTGGGAATATTACATATTACGGCCTCAGATGGCACATCCACTGACATGTCACAGACTACTCATGGACTGTCTGATGATGCATGTTGCACAAAACAATTTTTAGCTGAAAGGCTGAAATAGGCTGTTCGAATTTGATTGGCTGACTTCTCCATAATTTTGGGGAGTCAGAGTGCACAGGATTTTATCAGTGGGCTTGCATGTTTTTAGGCTCCTAGTGAATGCGTCCAAGGAAGAATCACTGGTTTTGCCAAAATATTCACCAAAATATTCAATATGTGTTGTGATTGTTAGGGCTTGTTGCTATGTTGTTGGTAGGGTGTAATGGCATTTAAAAGTTGCTCTGGGTGTTGTGTTGTTTCTGGATTGTCGATGGTTGTTAGGGTGGGTGCTAGCGTATTGCTAAACAGTCGCTTTGATGTTTTTTTTTTTTTTTTCTGGGTAGTTTTAAGGGCTTTGATCTGGTTACTTGGGCAGTGGTTCCCAACCACGTTCCTGGAGGCCCACCAACAGTGCACACAGATTCAAGTCATCAGCTCATTATAAATGACTCCAAAACCTGATGTGGGTGTGTCAGACAAAAGAGACATGCAAAATGTGCACTGTTGGTGGGCCTCCAGGAACGTGGTTGGGAACCACTGTACTAAGGTGTACTGGGCAGTTTCTAGGTATTGCTAAACAGTTTTTTTTTTTTTTTATTGTTCTGAGTGGTTGCTAGGGATTTGCTCTGCTTAATAGGGTGTAGGCCTACTGGGTTGTTGCTAGGATATTGGTAAATGGTTGAGCCCCACTTTATATTAGGTGGCCTTAACTACTATGTACTTACATCAAAAAAATAAGTACAATCAAGTCAAGTCACCTTTACTTATATAGCACTTTTTACAATGCAGATTGTTTCAAAGCAGCTTCACAGTGTTAAGCCGGAAAATAATGCAGCAGAGTTTGATTTGGCTGTACAGCCGCTCTGGAGAAAACACTGATGTCATCCAGCTAATTTCAGTTGTCATATAGTGTAAATGCGGGGAGATCAGTAATATAGTTGAAAATTTGGTGTCCCCAACTGAGCAAGCCAAAAACCAAAGGCGACGGTGTTGTAAGGTCCATCATTAGCCCAAAAATGGAATCTAACGGCCTGGTTGAAGGACTTCTGTGGAAGGGGAGGAGGGAGAGGGGAGAAGGTTTTTGGGAAGGGCAGTCACAGTCCTTCTGTGAGATCTTCTCGCCAGATTAGTGAGTTTTATTGCTTTATTGCATGGTGTTGGATCTCAGCTTTTGTCTTAGCAGTAAAACTGCTCCCATACAGTGGTAAGGAACCAAAACTCCTTCAGGTGACAGAATAGAGTAAAAAACCAGGCTCAGTCGGGGTGCCAGTTCTCCTTTAGTCAACAAACAAATAGTGTATGATTATGATTCAGGCAAAATTACAGGTCAGAAGTCATATTAGATCAATAGATACTCGTAAGATTATTCGAAAGATTGGCGTATGATTGGAGTGGTTGTTAGATTATTAATAAACAGTTGCTCTGTTTTGTTGTTCAGGGTGGTTGCTAGGGATTTGTTTACTGGTCGCCAGGGTGTATTAGGTGGTTTCAAGGGATTTTCTCTGGTCACTAGGGTGTACTGAGTGGTTGCTAGGTTATTGCTAAACAGTTGTTCTGGTGTTTTGTTATTCTGGATGTTTGATATGGTTTGTTCTTTGGTTGCTAGGGTGTTTTTTTCTGTGAATTTTAAAGGACATTTTTTTTACAGTAAATATAAGAAAATTATCAGTACTTGGAAAGAATAAACTTAACGGTCAGCTAGACTTACTATAGTATACTATACTGTATACTCATAAAGTATGGATATGTGGGTTTAGTGATAAGATGGTGAAAAAACAAAAAACAAAACAAAAAAAACAACTAACTTAGCGTGACCTTGTATTGTATCTTTATACCGAGTCATAGTGTACTCGGCACAAACAGTGCTGCAGCACTTGCTGTTTACTCAAAACAATGAGTGTGTGTGTGTGTGTGTGTGTGTGTGTGTGTGTGTGTGTGTGTGTGTGTGTGTGTGTGTGTGTGTGTGTGTGTGTGTGTGTGCATGTGTGTGTGTGAAATGAAGCAGGAACGGCGGGTATGGCTGAGATTATGATGTGTCTGCCGGGAAGGGGAATGGAGGCAGCAGGATATAACGGGACAGGCTTGGGCTGTAAAATGGCATGTGTGACAGAGATGGATGAGCTCAGGCCTAACATCAGAGCCCCGTTTAAAGGGCTCGTCCTGCGGAGCGGTGGGAAGCAGTGTTTAACTGTCTCCCACCTGCAGGACAGAGGCAACCACCAGACTAAAATACACTTTACCCTTTAACTGAGACACTCATCAGTTCTGTCATACGCTTCAATATCAATCTGCAGATCTGTCAGTGTTTTAAACATGAGTCTGAAAAAATATGCTAATAAAATAGACAAAAGAAGAATAGACTGTATATGTAGGCCCAAATTTTTTATATATATACTGAAAAATATGGTGTTTTTTGTGGTGAGGTGGACGAACGTGCGACATTGGAGGAGCGAGTGGAGACCGGTGTGTGAGTGATAATCAGCGTCACCTGCAGCGAGGCACACCGGTCTCGAAGTCCTCTCATGAGGGAGCTCAGAGGCATAAAAGGGCTGGCGATACCAGTGAAGGGCGAGTGAGGACCAGGCCTGGACTTTACGTTGAGTTTTGTTTATGTTTTGTTATGTGTGTGCGGGCAGTCGTCCGTGAGGAGCTGCCCGCGATTTACTTTCGTTTTGTTTATTCATTTTATTAAAGTCTTTTGAATGTTTGCCGATTCCCTCCTCCTTCCTTCCACGAACTGCGTTACATGTTTTAACTACTGCACATGTGGAATTTCTCTGTGTAAAGATCATAATTTCAATATCTGAATAGAATTTCCCCTCTATGGTGGAACATTACAGTTTATATCATATACTTTGATGTTGTGAACACAACTGAAAATAATGAAGGGCATAGAATGTTATTTCTTTATTAGCACTTGAATGTGGGTAAGATTATTAAAGCAAGCAACATTTTGAACAAAAAGCTGAGAAAATTGTCCATAAGCAAGGCTTTTTCACTTTTTTCTTCTCATTTAATTTGTCTGTGTTTTGATCTGAGGATTCTCTACTCTAACAGATGCAATATAACTTTGAAAACACACAAAGCCGGAAAATTCCATCAATAGCTGGGTAGCGGTACATATAAACATGTTATTGAGCTATGGATCTGTTCAGCATTATAAAGGCTCAAAGCATTTGGACACTCATGTCATTCAGTGTATAAATGCCATTACATTAGATGCCACACAGAAAGATACCACACCTCTAAAGCAGAATATTCAAAAAAAAAAAAAAGTATATATATATATATATATATATATATATATATATATATATATATATATATATATATATATGTATATTTTTTTTAGGTTTAAAATGACAAAACAATTGATATACCATCAAAAAAAGTAGTAGTTGTAGTGTTGGAATTGAGGCCGCGCTGACACAAATTAATCTTACAGATGATTTGTTCAAACATAAGTACACACAAAATACAACTCAACATTCTAGGGCCATTTATGGCCTGGGTTCCTCTCTGCCCATAACAGTGGACAAAGGTTTGCTACATTTTGATTGGATCTTGGTGGACTAACACAAACAAACTGTTCACTGCCATCAGATAAAGATATTAGGACAACAACCAGACACCTCTTTGGGCCAAGAAGACCTCCTGTGGTACCAAGCCCAGGAAGGACAGGACTTCTCATTGGTCCACAGGCAGTTTCTTCCCTTCACCCATCTAGCAACTAATCTCTAATGTCCTGGTCTGTGACAACCATAAAAATTCCTCAAGACCCCAGCGCTAAGGGGAAAACAAAGAAAACTCACAGGAAAAACCATGTTACGCATAAACTGCATCAAATCACTAAAACATTGATTTCTTTCTGCCTAGAGCAGGAATGTAAGAGACCACAGAGATAACGAGTAATTTATGGTCGGGGTGGAGAAAAAGACACCTCTGAACCAAACATGAAATTTAATTGGTCAGAACTCCTCCTGGAGGATGGCCAGATTTCTGAGTTTAAAAAGAAATTCAAAAGAAATCAGTTGAGCTCGTTTTCAGTTCGGGATTTTCAGTGTAGTTCGGTTCAGTCGTTCAGTTGAAGAAGGGGTTGGAGAACTCCAAAGACGATCAGACGGTCGTGGCAGACCAGAGAAAATTGGTTACATTCATTCAAGCCATCTAGACCTTTCCTCTCACTTTCCTTTCTTTTACTTAAGTTTATTTTCTTTCCTCGAGTCTCGTGTTCAAACAGCCGCGAGCGCTTTTCATCAGGCATCCGACACGCCACGTTATTGGCTTCCCAAGACGTCCATCAAAGACACAACAAGACCTTCCGCGAATCACAAAGAACCGGGAAACCCCTCTCCAGCCAGGACCGAAAGGGAATGCCCATTCAATGACGACATGTGCTACAAAAGCAAGTAACCTCCAGATTCTAAACTGAACTGGTGCATTGATATCAAATTGAATAACCCCGCCTAAGCAACGATAGGAGGGATAAGTCAATGATCGGTGGTTCATTCAGGTCATGTTTTATAAATGCATATATTGTTAGAAACTTTGGACTTCATCCTTCTCTCTTAAAACTCACTCTTTCCTCACTTTCCTCCTTTCTGCAACGTGTGTGTAGGCTATGTGTGTGTGTGTGTGTGTGTGTGTGTGTGTGTGTGTTTGTGTTAGATACTATTTTTACGTGTTAGAGTAATCAATAAAGTATCGTGTGTAATTAAAGATAATGTTCTTGTGTTATGTGCTTACAATTTGAATGTCTTGAACTGCTGATCTAAGTTACCTGGCTGTTAAACAGTGTTTCATTATTCTGTGGATATTAATATCCTCTGCAGAGTTTATAGTTATGGCCTGTTCAAATGAACGCTAGATGAGTCATTTGCTCTGTCATAAAATAGACTCTTGCAAAATTCTCAATGAATTAATTCATTCATTAATTTGAGCTAAATAGACCTGTTCCCTTATACAGAGTCCCCTATTTACATATTATTATTACTAGTTGGACACTTTTAAATCAGTCATTAGTGGATCATGTTAGGCCCTGTTTACAACTGGTATACGTTCATATGCAAATTGTATTCTGAAACCTTTCTATTTGAAACAGCTTTACATTTTGGAGCAATTTGAGCTAGAGTATCTCGCCTGTTTGATCAGACCAGGGCCAGCCTTCGCTCTCCACATGCATCAATGAGCCTTGGCCACCCAGGACGCTGTTGCCGGTTCACCACTGTATATCTCACCCACTAACAGGTTCCATGATGAAGACATATTCACACCTAATGTAATGCCTGATCGGTGTAAATTGCGCAAGCTTATTTAGTCCATTAGACAGACCTGAAAAAGCCCACACATTTACCCACCCATAAACCCTCCCCTCGAAGAAATCAGGACAGAAGTTGTCAAAAGCTAATAAAAAGAGATGACTAAAAAAACAGGTGTGAATGACAACAAAGCATCTTAAAGATGCAGTATGTACTATTTTTGACAGCTAGCAGTTTCAATTTAAAATGTTAGAGTGAGCGGTTTCCCCTACCCCCTCATCCTCAGCATCAATGCTGAAATGGGTTGCCAGATTGAGGAGCGAGCGCAATTGACAATGGAAGGCAAGGAGACTTACACACTGTAAGTTGATGAGTTGATTTATCCATGTTTTAATATGCTGCCGTTCATAGAGATTTTTAGATGGATGCCCTCTGACCCAATATGTTTCCTGGCTACCATGACCGCAATGTGCTGTGTTTTCCACTAACTGTGGAAATACCGGACACAGAACGCACATTTCAAGGTAAAATAACTGGCTGTAGCATTGTTTTTCAAAGAAACAATATGTGAACTTTGAATGTTTAAATACAACCCCATAATAGAAAAAGTTGGGACAGTATGAAAAACGCAAATAAAAAAAGAAAGTAGTGATTTCTAAATTTACTTTGACTTGTATTTCATTGTAGACAATATGGACACAAAATATTTCATGCTTTGTCTGGTCAACCTCATGTCATTTGTAAATATGCATCCTTACCCTGTCATTCTGACCTGCAACACATTTAAAAAAAAGTTGGGACAAGAGCAATTTAGGGCTAGTAATGAAGTAAAATGGTTAAATAATGATTTGATTTGAAACAGGTGATGTCAACAGGTGATTGTTATTATGATTTGGTACAAAAGCAGCATCCAAGAAAGATCTAATACTTTAGGAGCAAAGATGTGCCGAGGATCGCCAGTTTGCCAACAAATACGTGAGAAAATTATTGAAATGTTTAAAAACAATGTTCCTCAAAGAAAGAAAGGAAGAGATTTGGATATTTCACATTTAACAGTGCATAACATAATTAAAAGATTCAAGGAATCTGGAGGAATTTCAGTGCGTAAAGGACAAGGGCGCAAGCCTAAGCTGAACAACCGTGATCTCCGATCCCTCAGGCGACACTGCATCAAGAATCGTCATTCATCTATAAGCGATGTCACCACATGGGCTCTGGACTACTTTGGCAAACCTTTGTCAAGTACCACAATACGTAGTTACATCCACAAATGCCAGTTAAACCTGTACTGCGCCAAAAGGAAGCCCTCTGTTAACAGTGTCCAGAAGCGCCATCGACTTCTCTGGGCTCGGAGGCATCTGGGATGGACCATCACACAGTGGAAACGTGTACTGTGGTCAGATGAATCAGTATTTCAGGTATTTTTTTTGGAGGAATGGACGCTGTGTGCTCCGGACCAAAGAATAAAAGGATAATCCAGACTGTTACCAGCAACAAGTCTAAAAGCCAGGTTCTGTCATGATATGGGGTTGTGTCAGTGCCCTTGGCAAAGGTAACTTGCACTTCTGTGAAGACACCATTAATGCTGAAAAGTACATAGAGATTTTGGAGCATAATATGCTGCCTTCAAGAAGACATTTTCCAGGGACGTCCATGCATATTTCAACAAGACAATGCAAAACCACATTCTGCACACATTACAAAGTCCTGGCTGCGGAGGAAGAGTGCTACTTGACTGGCCTGCCTGCAGTCCCGACCTGTCTCCAATTGAGAATGTGTGGCGCATTTTGAAGCAGTCAAAAAAGTCATACAGCACCTTTAATGCCAGGTGTAAACAAAGCCTAAAAAACACCAGATTAAATGTCTCATTAACACTTTAAATGAGTCATACATTAACACATGATTATCTGTGTATTAGTTAAGCATGGATTAATGCATATTAGTGCACACATATTGTAAAGTGTTACCAAAGTCTCTCTAACAATGACTCAGAAAAGAAAGATAAAGTAAGTTTTGAGAAAAGTTTGTTTTGATTTGATTTTTGTTATCTGTAATGAAATTCATAACTTTTTAAGTGTTGCTGTGTCTAAATAATAAATAATGTCTAAAGTCTCACTAGCTTTACTGCAGCTATTCAGAAATATAACATTAAAAGGCCAACTTTTTTGGGGGTTTGAAAAAGATTCCTTTCTGAAATATTTCAATAGCTAGGATATATAATAGCAAACAAATTCAGAAGCTCCTTGCTGGATCGTTTTCATATCATGAGTCACACGGATCTTACTTCTCTCTAAATTCACATCTGATGTTCATATGAATATAATAGCACATTAACTGGAGACAGAATGTTCCCAAATGTCCCACCAGGAGCTACAAGAAAGAACCGTGCCTATAATGGCAAAGCAAGCTATGGGCGTTCTGCGTGAATGCATATCAGTAAATCTGAGTTCAGTGTGGCGAGAGCAGCTGTGAGGACGTCTCGACAGAGCCACGCTGTCTGCCTCACTGTTTATTTCTGTTTACTCAGGTTTGCTTCCTCAGATTAATCTCCAATAACAGCTGTGTCATATTGTCTGCGGTGCTATTAATGGTGCTTGTGTAATTACTTTACGCCCAATCATATGACTTCACCAAGAACGCAAATGAACCTCCCTTTGGGTGCTCATTAAGGCTGCTTTCAATGGGTACACATATCAAAACAATTTAACCACACTTGTCTGGTTTCCTTACAAAGTCAAGCTGTTGATATTCAGCTGTTCTATAATGTTTGAAAAAGCACGATTTCAGTACTTTAGACAGAGAGTGGGCATCTGGAGGAGATGATAATAGCATTAAAAGAGCTAATTATAAAATCTCTTTTAATATCAAGATTCTGAGTCTATATAAAATATAATCCTTCTGCAGTCTTTAATCAGTGTCTTTTTTAGCAAGACAAGCCTCTGTATTGATGATGAATTGCATCAGACACTATCAGACCTGGACTATGTTCAGATTGGATGCTAGCTAGTGTGGATACGGCAGTATGCACCATATACTACCATCTGTTAACAAAAAGACTTTGGAATTTTATATTGATCTTGCATTACAACTGAATGGCTCTGCATTCACTGTGGGAGTCGCAGAGGAGGAACACAGCACTTCAAAACACCACAAAAACAATGGCTGCCACTCTTCACAAAATGGCCGCCACGCCAGAGTCTACTACCAACTTGGCCGCCATGCTAGAGTCTACAGCCATCACGGCTGCCATGTCAGAGCCTACAGCCAACATGACCGCCACGCCATGGTCTTCAGCCGTAATGGATGCCATGTCAGTGTTTCCGGCTATCATGAACATTGCATCTGAAGTTCCCAAGGCAGTCCATAGGCAGCCCATCGGCAAGAAACTTGTTTCCTGTTTGAAGGACATACCACTGACGCCGGTGTGAGCATCTGGTATCTCTGCGGTCGTATTAAGTCTGGTAGTCTCAGAGATAGTCCCACTGTTGATTCACCAGCTCCACCTGATCAACGATGGTGATCCTCAGCTATGTCTTGGTGGTCTTCAGCCTGCCGTGGTGTTCACCAGCTCCGCCTGCTCACCTAAGATGTGGTGGTCAACAGTCCTGTCTGCTCTGCTGCTTCATTTTTTTCAACACTTGAACACGGGCAAGTTTAATATATAAAAAAAGCAACATTTTGAGCAAAAAGCTGAGAAAATTACGTTTTTGTCAAAGACTACATCCAGATCGGAATCAGAACGATGATCAAAACATAGATGGAGTTCATCAACACCCCTAATGCTTATAAAACCCAGTAGCTCATACTGGGTCGACATTTCATTCTGTAACATTAGGGAGTTTTGATTGATATGCTGTTTAATGTTGATGATCACGTTATTTTAAAGATGCACATGATATCACTTGTTTCTGCTTCTTCTTCATCTGTGTTTTGATCAGTGTAATAGCGCTCCCTACCATATAACAGTGAAAACATGGAAACACTGAAAATACTGTGTTTGGCAGGGAAGGAGTTAAGGAACACTGAAAATTAATGCAATTAATGTCTAATAAAGGTTGGTTTAAAGCATATAATTAATGTAATTTTGACCTATGTCATTTTGACCTATTCTAAAGTGAGAACTATTTACTGGTAACCTAGTTGATAACAAAGCCTTAACTATTTACATAAGAGCTAATTCAACAATAATAATGTGTTAATTACAGTAACAATGAACGAAGAACTCACTATTTGTATAAGAACTCACTATTTTTTTATATATATATATATATATATATATATATATATATATATATATATATATATATATATATATATATATATATATATATATATATATATATATATATATATATATAAAACCCATTTTCTATTTGGGTGTTGATTATTATATCTAAAAATAAATAGCAAATGAATTTAGAGGGGGGTTCCGGGTTCCCAGCATAAATTGAAAGGGATTGGTTTTCCTTAATTTATGTCATGTTCTTAATGTACACAATATGCCACACTACAGAAACAGTATGATGATAGTTTGCCATTCAGAACATATTCATAGTTTTACTTGTAATTTTTTAAAAGGTGTGCTTTTAACATTGTATTAAATTTGGCTGTCGGCCATTATAACGCATGAACATTTGAATATTTGACTATTCAGGCTCCTTGACTTGATTAATGGGTAACATGTGCTTTTGTATTGATGTGAATTGATCACACCAGATGCCTATAATCTTGACAAAGTGGAACAGCACTAATATCTCTACACATAACAGATTCATAGAGCACATCTATCGTCCTAATGTGTTTTCGGGTGAATGCAGATCACACTAACTTGATTACTTGAAAGGCTGTGCACCTGCATGTGACACACACATGCTAATATACATAAATTATTATGTAAACGCTGAGGCATTCACAAAAATGAAGTGTGGCTTTTAATCATCCCAGTTGAAGCCCAAATGCAGTCACTACTGCATACCGTTGCAGTTGTAACATGTATACTCTCAAAACATTGTTTGTCTGCTTTTGATAATGATGGGCTGTCTCATCTGTGAGCATTGTGTTTTAATGTCTCCTCATAACATTAAGCCAGCCATTTGTGACCATTTGCTCTATGGCAACCTACTACATTATTTCCTCTGATTACTATGATTTCAAACCACTTTGCCTGGATATCAAGTAAGTATATTTGTAAAGTCAGTCCCATTTTTGTGAGTGATCATGTCAGGTGTTTTTTCAAATCAATAATAGGCAACAGTAGCGTGGAATCCCAACTCCTTCAGGAGAAAAAAAAACCTTTGGAGAAACCAGACTCAGTCTCAGTTCTCCTCTGGCCAACGAACAAACACGGTGTCATTATGATTCAGACTGCATCATGTCAGAATTCAGAGATTGGTAGCATTCAAATATTAATCCAGTTCCTTTTGCTTGAAAATTGGATTCATCACACCGGTCGAAGCTGACCATAGGGTTATGTTACGCTTCATTTCCATTGTTCACTGTTTTCCTGAGTTCTTAGTAGTTTGTAGTTGTAGTTTGTAGCCATGGTTTATGATTGAGACCTGTTTCTTGTTCTGTTATTTAGCCCTGTGTGTCTTTAAAGGCCCCCTGAAGTGGCTTGAAACAAGTACATTAGTGCAAAGTTACTTATAGTTAGTAGAATATCCAAAGTGGACTTTCGAAATAAATTTTTTTTTTTTGTATTTCTGCTTGTATACACAACATTACACATTAATGTAAATATTACAAAACAAACATTTAATATTATATATATTTTTTTAAATCTTCGGAATAAATACATAGCATCAGGGATGTGGAATAAAAATGTAACAGGGTGTCATACAATAACAATTAAATGTAATAATAATAAAAATAATAATAATACATTTAAAAAAAGTTATCCTGTATGTTTTGTCAAGGTGTACAAGGCAAAAAATAGCGATCTGTATTAGGTTGCAGGAAGTTTAACACATATACCCTTGAGGTTAAACAGTACATTAAAAAGCTTTTATGTATTTGTGATGCATGCTTGCATGATTGTGTGTGTGTGTGTGTGTGTGTGTGTGTGTGTGTGTTTGTGTGTGTGTGTGTGCAAGTGGTGAATAGTAATAACAATGATAATCTATGCAGAGAGAGAGAGGTTATTCCTTGACTATATTTTCCATGTGAATAGGCACACCAGTGACCTGACTCGCACTGAAATCTGCTGAATGTACATCATGCCGGAAATAAGCTTACAAAACCTGCACAATTTTATGGGCCAAACATGTCTTTTCATATCAGGCTTGTGCTTGCAATTCAGTTCTCACTCTCTCACAGGGCTGAAATGTAGATCAAAGTCCTACACCGATACAACTTTCTGGCAACAGAAGGAATATTTTTCTGAGGAAAAATTACATTCTTTCTTTGTTCTGCTGAAACAAACAAAAACACAGGAATCAGGATTCTGGATGTGATTTATTATTGTGAGTGGCTGTACAAACAAGGGCCTATCTCAGCTTTGACTGCACAAGCTTCTGCATTTTGCAAATAGTTTAAACTATTTATTTTAATTTTCTTTACTTGTCTTTTTTTAAGCTACTTGAAATTATGTGACACCCAAGTAGAAAGCTTGATTAACTGTCAAAAAATTCAGCATGCTAATACATGTTTAAATGTTTAATAAATGTTTAATATGTGCTCTGAGCTAAACCTGCAAGACTTTTAGTAAATAGCAGAGATTTTGGAACTTTAAATTTTAGTTAGGTAACAGTGAGTATTGCATAACCACAATTTTGCCTTGCAGGATTATTCCAGTTTGCAGTTTGTTCTAAACTTTTTGCTAAGGATGGCACACTTGTACAGGAAGAACAATCTAGACAAGTTAAGCAAATAACACAGTTAATTTTCTTTGCATGTTGCCATTTGACAGCACAACTATTTCTCTAAACTAGTTGTGCTGTCAAAAATAAAATGAATTCAAATAATTGTACTTCAGTCTGCAAATAGTCGTACAGAGACTCAGAGAAAATTGATTAAATGTAGAATTGTTTGGGGCATTTTTCATTTGGTCAGACTGGGAAACCAGCTAAAGACCAATTTGGCCAAGATAAAAGACCATGCTAAAAACCGTTAAAAACTAGGTTGTCTTGGTTTGGCACCATGATGGCAACATATGTAAAATCATGAATAGGTAAGTTTATTTTTGAATGGCAGGAACAGAGTAGATTTTGGCAGATGATTACATAATAATGAGATGGATAGTGATAAAGCTTTTATTTGACTAACAAGGACGTTTTCAGCTCTGAAACTTACAGGCTATTCTTATATTACCATGACCTTTTATGTTTCAAAAGGTAAAGTTGATTTCTCAATTCATCACCCCTTTAACAAATACTCTAACGAGAGTTAGTTGAGATGTTTGATCAACATTTCCTATAGGTATTAGAATGTCTAAAGGGGAATCAGTAAAATAAAGTGTAACCAAACTGTGTTCTTTGCTCTTTGTCAAACACAAATATCTGATAATATTTTAATACTCTTGACTACCCCACAATCTTGAGAACTCACAAGCTTCTGTTCAAATGTAAGTTCATGGAGTTAATTGTATGCAAATAAACTCATCTTAAAAGAAATGTAAAAAGGATAAATATTTTAAAGACTGAAGGCCTCTGCTTTTAACTAGGATTAGAATACACTGTGTTCTCAGCATGATCAAATACATATTAAATTGAAACTCTTGTTAATAGAATTGCATATCTCAAGTGGCCTCAGTTTGAGGTAACCCTGCTGATTTGTTCACTTGGCAAGGGCAACATTAAGAGAAACTGGCTCTGCCATTCTGATGAAGCTGTAACATACACAAACTTCATATTTGATGTGAAGTTTCTCTATCATGAATGTTAGATATCAGTTCAGAATATATCATACCAGTTTCCTTTGAGCTGGAGGATGGAAGCTTGTTTGTTTTCTTGGGGGCGCATGACAGTCACAACCTAATAGTGAATGTGGGTGATAAGTGGGCCACTTGACCACAGGTGAGCCTGGACTGATGCTGGTTTCCAGAAAGCACCGATATGTATTCATTGAAAATGTCATCAGCCAGAGAATGTATGGCCCTCTAGAACCCCACCAGGAATATCTGCTCTCAGAACCACACTCAGCAAAAGTGTGTAATTACTGTTTGCTGAAGGAAAGAAGTGACATATTATTTGTGCTATTACAGGTTGGTCAAATCAGATAGTGATTGTTGCACAACTTTTATAGGTTTATTTTTAGAGAACCTATTATGCTTTTTACATTTTCAACATTCTTTAGTGTGTAATGTTGCTGTTTGAGCAAGAAAAGGGTCTGCAGAGATATATTTTCTGAACTCCCTGAAACACCTTGATTTTAGTCTTGAGCAGCCTTTTGGGAATATACACATCACAATATTCCTCATTTAAATAATTCCAATGTATAAGCAGAAAAAAGGGGCGAGGTAAAGATGAGTTAGATAGTAATGTGTTGAAAGTTGCAGTTATGATAAGGGGTGTGACACTTCCTAAACATATTCGAAGCAGTTGACCAATGACAACACACTGGTCCAGCTGACCAATCAGAGCGACATTTATGGGCGAATGGCTCTGGCTGTGTCTGAAGCAAGCATGCAACAATTACAATCCTGATTGGTGTAACATCACCCCATGAGATGTGACTGTGTACTGCAGAAGCTATAAAGGATAACAGGAAAAACTAGTGTTAGCTTACTGTCTTCAGCAAGCTCTGTGTTTCTGTCCGTCATATTTATTGTTTGTTTGTCCTGTAGGCCAAATAACAATAGTGATGTGGCGAATAGGCAGTTTAGTTTGTGTGTGCCTCCTGGTCCTGGCCCCTCCTGGGTGGGGACACACAATCTTTGTATAAGCTGCATGGGAGTGGAGCATGCATGGTCATCTCTCGAGGGGGCTGACCGCAATCACTGTGAGCGTATGCCTGTCAGGACGCTCCACTCCCGTCTGGCCCTGTTTGCTAAGTGTGGTTTCATGAGGTTCATGGGGGTCACAAATGGAGCTTTCTCAGCTCTTACCTGCGGGCTACAGTGCTTTCTCCCAGGATCTGGAAAGCCACTCTAGAGGTGGATATCATGAGCATCGAGGCAGGGGAGTTAGAGGATTCGCCACCTCTATCCCCTGCTTATGAGGAGCTGGTGGATGATGTTAATCATACTGTGGCCAAGTTAAACATTGATTGATTGGTATTGGAAAACTCCTTACTCAGGTGCTTAGTAAAACCCAACATCCACGTCAGGACATATTTTCTTTCTAGACCTCACACAGAGTTGTCGAGATCCTAGAATAAGCTGTTCACCTCCTGTATTTTCAGCCCCAGAATCTCCAACTATGCTTTGATTGTGGGGATGAAGGAGAATGGATATAGGGGGATGTCCGGGGTTAGAGAGACACTGGTGTGCTATCTCTCCCCTGAGTCTGCATCGTCCCTCAAGGCTCCGAGCCTGCCAACCAAACCCTGTAGAGCTATATCTTCTCTAGTGGGCAAGGCTAACATGACATTGGGTGCATGCCTGCACACAATGGCTATTCTGTAGGCATACCAGGTTGACCTAGGGACTTGAAGGAAGGCGAGGGGTCAGACGCAATTAAATAGCTGTATCGGGCCAGAAACCTGTCTCTCTGGGCCACTAAGTAAATGGCCTGTGCCATTGGCTGCTCTATGTCAGCTCTGGTGGCTACAGAGAGACACCTCTGATTAAATCTTTCTGGAATGAAGGAGAAAAATAAATCATTCCTCCTGGATGCCCCTCTATCTCCTGCTGGCCACCAGTTTGGACAATGAGAGCTTTCATGAGGCTAAGCCACAGTCAGTGGCATTCCAGAAATTATGCCTCAGGCCCCAGCCATCAGCCTTCAGCTCCTTGTGTAGAAAGCAGCAGAAGGAGAGTGTTGCTTCTCCAGCCCCCCACAATGAGCTTGGGGGTCGAGACAGGACAAGCCACCTCAACAGAAGGCTGATCAGGGGACAGTCATTCTATTGAGGAATGCTTCGGGAAAGAGGTCCTGACGCCAGACTCAGGCCTCTTGGTGTTATCAAGCCGCTAAATTAATGGTGTCTCGTGCTACGATCTATGACCGGCAGCATATATCTGCAGCAATGCAACATGTTCCCCTCTGTCCGAAACACATATGCATAAAGCATGCTGTATAAAGGTAGCTCAAGTACTCAAGTAAAAGTACTATTACTTCAATGGAATTTTGTACAATTTACCAGTAAAATTACCAGTCTAAAAATATCAAGTAAAAGTAAAAAGTAGTTCATTTTAAATATAAAATGTAAAATGTGTAGGGTTGTGATAGAATGAGATTTTCACGATATGACAACCATCTCAGAAAACATCAGTTTTTAAAGTATTAAACTATTATTTAATAAATTAATGAACAAATGCTTTATTATAACAAATTTGAAACCATTTGTTTGTTTTGTTTATTAAAATATCAATAAAACGTACAAACTAAATGCAATAAATGATTATGAATTAGATTACCAACGTATTTGTATCATTATTTATTAAAAATTTTAAGAATCCTATGTTTTTTCTTTTTATGATTTAAAGGGCACCTATTATGCAGAATTCACTTTTATAAGGTGTTTGAACATAAATGTGTGTTGGCAATGTGTGTACACAACCACCCTATAATGGTAAAAATCCACCCACTCCTTTTTTTAATGCCCATTAATCATAAGCAGTATCATAACAAGCCATTTCCAGATTCCTGCAGTGTGACGTGGCACTGCAGAGGCGCCGCCCACACATGTTGATGGACACTGACATACTAGCACAGACCCCTCCCTCAGAGAGCTGTAGGTGAGCCGTTCACAGTCCGCCATGTTTATCTCCTCCAGAGCATTAACAGCAGCATTCAAGTAAGAAATGTGTTCTTATTAAAGCTATTGAAGTTCAGTCAGTCAAGAGCAGGGAGTGAATTTCTGTTTATCTTCTGTTGTTTGATAGAGAACTAGTCTAGTTAATAGACTACTCATGGATGTGCTGACATCCAGCTCTGTGCGCATGCGACAGGAGCAGTGGTGCAGCATCTGGGAATGCAGGTTATGCACATGCAAATGGGCCCAGGCCAATAGGAGGCCCGCCCATGGTAACTTTTAATTAAAGCGAGAGGATTCATTTTTAATTCGTGGACACAATAAATATATATTTGTATACATGTCATGTGTAGTAATTTCTTGTTTCTCCATAATGACTAATTTCTCCGTCATTTTTGCACCTGGCGTCAATTTCGCAAAAACTCCCATATATAATTAGGCTACTGTAATTAAGACATATATTCAAGAAATGTATTATAAACAGAAAGACTTACTCAAAGGCCACGGAAACAGGCCAGGGTTTGTTACGCATGTGAACCTATTCCCAACGTTCTTGGATTGCTTCTTATTTATTAAATATAGGTACAGGAATTAGGTATTAGTCATAACAATACATTAATTATGAAATATTGATCAAAAATGAAATTCACTTTAAAGAAAGACTTTCTACAAAACAATACTCAATGAAGTTTTTGAAATCATGTCTGACCCCACTCCATGTCTCCAGACATATACACATATTATAGCCTATCTTGCTCATGTTGCTCACTATTCATAATCAACGTATGAAAAAAAAATAAAAAATAAAATAATGTCAAATAAGTAATTTCATAGGTGTAACATTGATCCACTGGAAGCAAGTTGTGAAAACCCAAGTGCAGTTTATTTGAATCGATTATACATCCAAAACATAACACAAGGACTTGGCAAAACACTAAATAAACAAAAGACTTGACTTGAAACTCACCGACAGAGGGTCACAACATTCAATAACAGTCCAAGACACATGGCAAACATGATGGCTTAAATACACAGACTGAGGACAAGACAAGACACACCTGTGAACAATAATCAACCAATAAACCAATGACAACATGACACAACAGAAGGGAGCACATGGCAGGATCACATGACAAACCAGAAAGTGCATGACAACACATGACTGTAAACATGATAAACATGAAACATGAACCAACACCTAAACACCCTGTGACAGATCCCCCTATGGGCGGCCCCAGATGGCCAAACATAATTAATTCCCAACCCAAAGTCTAGGGGCGGACTTATGGGAGGGATGGTGGGCTAGGCCCGTGCCAAGGCACCAGACATGGACCCTGGCGTAGCTGAGACGGGCCTGGGATGTTGGGTGGACCTGGACCCTGAGGCGTGGGCGGACCTGGACCCTGAGGCGTGGGTGGGCCTGGACCCTGAGGCATGGGCGGGCCTGGACCCTGAGGCGTGGGCGTTGGCGGCCATGGCGGATTAGGACCCGTGGCGGCCATGGTGGATCAGGAGCCGTGGGCGGCCATGGCGGATCTGGCAGTTCAAGAGGCGATGGCGGTAACGGTAGTTCAGGGGCCAAGGCGGCGTGGCCTTCGTGGCCTCAACGTACTTGCCCGCCCAAAAATTTCTTGGGCAGGTCGAAGGGTCTTGGGCTGGAGACTGGGCGTGGGCTGGGCCGGAACCTGGGCGTGGGCTGGGCGGAGCCTGGACATGGGCTGGCGCTGGAGCCTGGGCTGGGCCGGAGCGGCCTCGTGGGCTGGAGCCTGGGCGTGGGCTGGAGCCGGAGGCGGAGCCTGCACGTGGACTGGAGCTGGAGCCTGGGCGTGGGCTGGAGCCTGGGCGTGGGCTGGAGCCTGGAGCCTGGGCTGGAGCTGGGCCGGAGCGCCACGTAGGCTGGAGCCTGGGACGTGGGCTGTAGCCTGGGCGGGCTGGAGCTGGAGCCGGGCCTGGACATGAGCTGGAGCCTGGGCGCCGGCTGGAGCTGGAGCCTGGGCGTGGAGGTGGAGCTGGAGCCTGGGCTGGAGGCTGGAGCCGGGCGGCCTCGTGGGCTGGCGCCTGGACATGGGCTGGAGCCGGGCAGTCTCGTGGGCTAGAGTCGGAGTCTGGGCGTGGGTTGGACTGGGACTGTTGGGCTCCTCGTCCACCATTCCCACAGTGAAGGAGGAGCCACTCAAGACCAGGGCATGGTCTATGTATTGGGCCAGGAAAAGTGGATCTTCCCCTGGCATCTGCGAGCAGAGCGGATCCGTCAGCCCAAATCAAAAATGTCTTTAAGTGCCACGTCGTTAAAATCCACGCCACAACAATGTCCCAAAACTCCACCACAAATCCTCTATGGATCGCTGACCTTGGCGCACACGCAGGATGGCAACTGCTGGGTTCATGGTTGGGTCTGTAATTCTGTAACATCGATCCACTGGAGGCAAGTTGAAAACCCAAGTGCAGTTTATTTGAACCGATTAGACATCCAAAACATAAAACAAGGACTTGGCAAAACACTAAATAAACAAAAGACTTGACTTGACTTGACTTGACTTGACTTGACTTGACTTGACTTGACTTGACTTGACTTGACTTGACTTGACTAACAACTCACCGACAGAGGGTCACAACATTCAATAACAGACCAAGACACATGGCAAACATGAGGGCTTAAATACACAGACTGAGGACAAGACAAGACACACCTGTGAACAATAATTAACCAAGAAAACAGAACACAAGACCAGGGAGCACATGGCAGGATCACATGACAAACCAGGAAGTGCATGACAACACATGACTGTGAACACGATAACTTAAAACATGAAACATGAACATACACCTAAACACCCTGTGACAATAGGCTAATATTTAAACATAGCCTAACTATGAAACTAATTAGGCATCGGTTTCTTTAACCCATGGCTGACAAAGCCACTGGGCGCTTCTGATGGACATTTTCTTTATGACAGCTGATATAACTCACAATACTCTGTCATTTTTACAGTTCAAGACATACTTATGAACTATAAACATTCTACTTTTATTTGTGAACACCCTCAATAACAACAAAGACCTCAGGGAACTTTTTGCACTCCACTCCAAACGTCTTTATTTCAAAACAATTATTTTGTTTATTAAACAAAAAAGTTTTTATTTTAAAAAGCATTTCTAAATTCAGTTCTTAGTTCCAAAAAACAAAATTCCAAAATTATGTTGGATAATCCCAACATACATGGCATAATTGTTTTAATGACTTATCACGAGAGGAAAAAAATATTTTTTAGTAGCATAACATCAGTTAATGGAAACGCTGTCATTTTGCGATGGGTTTTATCAACATTTAGGCCTAATCTGTAGGCCTAATGTAAGTGCGGCCAGTGGCTGAACTTGTTTTAGACTTTATTTGTTTTGTTTTGTTTTTCGTTCTACTTGTGAAAAATTGTTGGGTAGAGTGTGTGTTTTTATGGTATTGTTTGGTAAGGTATTTTCTTGATACACTACAGTGAACATCTGGTGGGCGGGGTTAGGGGGGCCATACAATTTATTTTGCATAAATATTGGCCATTTTGCCATTTTTGCTACTCCGCTGGACAGGAGCATGTGTGTAAGTGTTTAAGTTGAGAGTGATAAGGCTTTAAAACGCATGTAGATGATAATATTTCATGATGATGAAAAACTGCAATGTCATATGAACGTGTCTGCATTAGAGATGATCATTAAAACAAACAGATATCATCAGGGCCGTCGCTAGTGGGGTGAAAGCTGGTGACGATTATAGGGGCCCCCACTGCCCAAGGGGCCCCACAAAATCCAGAAGTTATACTATATAGTCCCCTGTTCTGTGAATAATTATAATATTTTTATTAGATGTATGCCTGAGATTTTAATGAAAACCACAAAACCATGCAAATAGGTTAAAGAAGTTTTTCAAATATCTGCTCATCTCCTCTCCATACAAATGGTTCAGTCCGGTTTAGTATTTATTAATTAAATCAGTCAGTGACGAACATTAGATCATTTGACCCAATCAAATTGTAAGTCCCACCCCAGCTCGTGAACAGAACCAATCGGAGTTGAGGCGGCAGCTGAAGTTAAAGATGAACTTGTTGAAAGAACAGGAGACTGACAGACACTCAGACAGGCTGAAAATGTCAGCGAAAAGAAAATATAAATCAGTGTACAAGAAACGCCTGAAAAGAAAGAGAGAGGGAGGCCAGGAGAGTTGCTGTATCCCAGCCGATCAAGGCGTTCTTTAAGACAGGTTAGTAACTTAGTGAATTGTTATTTCGCTGTCAGATTTACTTTAAGGAAAACCACCGCCTGCCCTACTGTCATTACGGCACGCGCACGCACCGCCGTCAAATTGATTAAATGATTACGTGGTCAAAATCCCCGTCTTTTTACGCTATTGTAAATAGAGTTTGTTTGTATAACACACAGAAAAAAATGTCACAACGCATGTCACAAGCATTATGCACCTACTGGCTGTTGATTTATTTTATTAGGCTACAGTCAAGAAAACACGAATACAACACACTGCTCTTGGATGGATACATTCATTAGCTGTATTTAATAATATATTACACAGTTACATAGTGTCTTTATTTAAATAAGACAAGTAATTCTTATAAAAAAAGACAAAAGTCTTTACATTTGACTGCATTCTTGACAATTTATTTGTTTACTTTTTGAATTTATTAATATTTAAAAATGTCTTGGTTTTTGTTAAGTTTTTATTAGTTGTAAAAATGTATATAAACATTTACCTTTTAAAATAAAGAGTTTACAATACCACCACCATTTTATAATGTGTATTTTGCTTTTGCTGGTGTTAAGTAAAAATCTTTATTTACATTTATCTGTTTTGTTATTTTGTAATAAACCCCTATTAGGTTACATGTGGGCCTCCATTCTCATATATTGTACAGTATATGATTTGGGTGGGGCCCACATCAATATTTTCAGGAGCCCCAAATCCTCTAGCTATGGCCCTGGATATCATGTTTCAGCATGTTCACTGCTGTGAATGAGCTGTGAATGAGACATGTAGGTCCTCTCGAGTGGGAGCTGCAGCTCATTTGCATTAAAGGAGCCACACACAAAACAGCACATTTTTCTTCAACCCCAAAATTGCCATTTTCAGAAGGGTATATTAGACGATCTGTTAGGAATTTTGATCTTAAACTTCACAGGCAAACTCTGGGGACACCTTAGACTTATATTGCATCTTGTAAAAAGGGGCATAATAGGTGCCCTTCAATACAAATATATTATCAAAATGGTGGTAATCAAATAAAATATAACAAACTTTTATTCCTTTATTTTTGGCACAGTGCTGCAAAAAGAAATTTACTAATTTTGTAAAATGGGATGGATTAAAAAAACATGGATTAAAAATATATTCTTAAATAATGTTTAAATATATATTATTAATGTTATTCTTGTTATTCTTCTTCTTACAGTGTAATTATATATGTAAGTAATGAGTAATACTAATTAACAACGTGTACTTACTATAGGGTTAGGGTTTGAAATAGGGTTTGGTTTAATTTTAGTTTACTTTACTATTATTTCTACTACAGTAAGTCCATGTAACAAGGACACTATAAAATAAAGTGTTACCCATAACAATACACAGCCTACATAAATATTGGCTAAAATAGTAAACTTTTATTTACAGTGAGCTTAATTTTATAAAGATTTTTCAGAATTGGATGAAATATAATGATGCCATAAATCTAGGCTAAAATGAAGTATCTTAAGAGGCAGCATAATTAAGTTGACTTCCTTATGCTGTCTAGGTAGGCAGCTCACTAGGTTTTGGAACAAAGCCATAGTTTGTGTGTTGTCTCAGTATAGTCGATAAAATGTGTTAATCTAGTCTTTAAGGAGACAAAACTGAACATAAAATATTGATCAGAATATGAATACTGCATGTGTTTTGAGACATGAACACAGAATAAAAATAACATATTATGACATGAAGTAAAAACGTCAGTACAGTACACTGTGCTTTATTTATTGTTAGTTGCAGGAACACCCAATTGTTTTCATTGTTTACTTTGTATCACCGTTAGAAATTTGTACTGTACATATGTGGATATTGGAAGTAATTATCCAGAACACCTTAGCAAACCACCTAGCAACACCTTAGCAACTGACTGGCATTGTCCTAGCCACCAACTAGCAATGCCCTAGTAACCACTAAGAACACCCTGGCAACTGCCTAGCAACACCCTAGCCACCACCCA
Organism: Gobiocypris rarus; assembly: GCA_023029165.1. Classification (NCBI taxonomy): domain Eukaryota; kingdom Metazoa; phylum Chordata; class Actinopteri; order Cypriniformes; family Gobionidae; genus Gobiocypris; species Gobiocypris rarus. The sequence goes on from CM040932.1 coordinate 45,073,018, forward strand.
GAATACCCTAGCAACCAAACCCAAGCCACCACCCAGAATACCCTAGCAACTGTCTAACAACACCCTAGCAAACACCCATTACACCCTAACATCTGTACAATAACATGGATAGGCCATATCTCAGTGCCAGAACATCACAGGGACGTGTGGTTGAGCTTATTTGATTCAGGTGGAAAATAAGTCTGTATCACCCTGGAAACTGTCTAGCCACACCTAGCAACAATTTTTAGCACCCTAGCCATATTTCAACATAAACAAGCAGCAGAACATCATACAGACTTGGAGATTGGCTCTCCTGCAAGATACCATGGCTTTTTCTTTAAAAATGTTTATTATAAGGTTTATTTATTTATTCAAGACAAATGTACTATTTATTATGACTGAATTGTATAATATATTATACTTGTGTTACGATAATGTACAGTGTACAGGCCGCATGTCCACCAAAGTGTTTTTAGCCAGCTGAAAATGCTAGGCGCTCTGTTGAAAATGCCTTGTGGGCGCTTGAGAGAGTTTTTGGCAGCACAGCATTTTATTTTTTATTTATTTAATTTTTTTCAGTTGAGACTTTGCTTGCTGTGATACATGATATCCGTGAAAGTGTTACTAGTATCTCATTTCACAAATAGTTTGATTCTATATAAATCTGTCGATACCATGTAAAGTATTTACATTTACATTTAGTCATTTAGCAGACACTTTTATCCAAAGCGACTTACAAATGAACTTACATATTTGCTCTGGCTCTTGTTTAAATTATTTTATTCTGTTATTATGGTTGTTGTTGTCGACTGTTGACATTGTACAAGCAGAATGTGGCAGTTGGTCTGGGTTGTATTTGTCCCGCCCCTCCTCCACTGTGATAGGACGGCTGTGTAAAAACGCTCAGCGCCTCTTTACACTCATGACGCTCCCATTGAAAACAATTGGAAAAAAGGGCCTTAGGGTTCCCAAGAGTTCCCCATGGGTTCTCTACTTATTTATAAGGTTATATATAAGGATAAATGCATTAAATTATTGCATATTTTCATGAATTATTGAACATGAATTAAAACTAAATGCATAAAATGTGACCCGTTCTGGCGAAATGAGTCAGAAGTCGCAACGTTCCATTTGAAGATACGGGCCGATAATGTGGAATATTTTTCATATTTTTTTACTTATATCAAAGAGACATTCAAAAATAATCTCCCAAAGTTTCATAGTCCAGATAAATGAGTAAAGGTATTTAAATTACTATTAAAGTTGACAAAGTTTTACTAAATTTGCTGGAAATGAACATTGCTTTTCTCATTTCCTCTCTTCACTTCAGAGCATTTCCCTATATTCCAGGTATACCCTGAAACGTCACTATCTCTGCTCTCCGAATATGGTGTTAAACGTTGTATAGAACCAAACAAAAAGCTGCACACAAATGTACACAAACAGTGACATAAACGCTGATCATTTGTCATTGGGAAGCCCCGTTTCGACTGACCAGCGTTTGGTTCACACATCCTCCTGTCAGACTAGGAGTGCTCTGTAAAAACAAGCTAGTAGATCTCCTCAGAAAGATAATGCAGTACTGTTAAGATTTGTTTACTAAACATCTAGTTGGGCCATACAAAATTATGGAAATCACTGAATCATATAGAGTGGTAATAGTGTGGGGGTAAGACACATGGTAGAAAGTTTTGATGCAAATTGACCCGAGGTTCGAATCCACCTTCTGCCAAACTTGCTCCACTCTTCTCTCTCTCTCTCTCTCTCTCTAGTAAATCTTTGTAAAGTGCCTTTTAAAATATTAATTCAAATTAATACTTTAAAATAATTTAAACTTCAGCCTGTTTTAATAGCATGTGTATATACACTCACCTAAAGGATTATTAGGAACACCATACTAATACTGTGTTTGACCCCCTTTCGCCTTCAGAACTGCCTTAATTCTACGTGGCATTGATTCAACAAGGTGCTGAAAGCATTCTTTAGAAATGTTGGCCCATATTGATAGGATAGCATCTTGCAGTTGATGGAGACTTGTGGGATGCACATCCTGGGCACGAAGCTCCCGTTCCACCACATCCCAAAGATGCTCTATTGGGTTGAGATCTGGTGACTGTGGGGGCCATTTTAGTACAGTGAACTCATTGTCATGTTCAAGAAACCAATTTGAAATGATTCAAGCTTTGTGACATGGTGCATTATACTGCTGGAAGTAGCCATCAGAGGACAATGATCAGAAACAATGCTCAATTTTGGTGAGCTTGTGCAAATTGTAGCCTCTTTTTCCTATTTGTAGTGGAGATGAGTGGTAACCGGTGGGGTCTTCTGCTGTTGTAGCCCATCCGCCTTAAGGTTGTGCGTGTTGTGGCTTCACAAATGCTTTGCTGCATACCTCGGTTGTAACGAGTGGTTATTTCAGTCAAAGTTGCTCTTTTATCAGCTTGAATCAGTCGGCCCATTCTCCCCTGACCTCTAGCATCAACAAGGCATTTTTAGCCCACAGGACTGCCGCATACTGGATGTTTTTCCCTTATCACACAATTCTTTGTAATCCCTAGAAATGGTTGTGGGTGAAAATCCCAGTAACTGAGCAGATTGTGAAATACTCAGACCGGCCCGTCTGGCACCAACAACCATGCCACGCTCAAAATTGCTTAAATCACCTTTCTTTCCCATTCTGACACTCAGTTTGGAGTTCAGGATATTGTCTTGACCAGGACCACACCCCTAAATGCATTGAAGCAACTGCCATGTGATTGGTTGATTAGATAATTGCATTAAGGAGAAAATGAAAAGGTGTTCCTAATAATCCTTCAGCTGAGTGTATATACAAATGTCTTTGGTCAAATTAAGCTGTTAAATAAATAGTTTATCCCTTTAAATGCAGTGCCACGCTCCCAACACCTGCATCACGCGTAGGGCACCAAGTGCTGAGGGGGCACCACAAGAAACCCCCTCCCCCGCTCATCAAAGTCGCGAACACCGTATCCGCGGGCATCATAATGTAACTCTCGTAGGGCATCAAGCGGCCAGCGGCAGTACTGAATGCAATGGAGTTTGAAATATTTTAACAAAAAGTGAGCAAAAAACTTTAAAAGCGATTTTCTCAGGTTTTCAATTGTAAAAATAGGGCAGATGACCATAAATAAAATGGGTATATCTTTAAAACCATTCAAGGTATGACTTTGACTCGGATATAATTTTATGGTCTCACCTTTCCATTGATAAGATCTAAATTTTGAAATTTGTGTCACTGTGACTCATTTTGCTGGATCACGTCACAAATGATACCATGAAAGGTTCTATATATGAAGCACCAGAAAGAACCCTGGAAGGTTCTATATAGAACTTATTTTTCTTTCTTTTTCAGAGCAGATGGCTGTTTCTGTCAAAACCTAGCATTTGCAATGTAGTTTTGTCTCAATACGTTGTTGTTTTGTATTTGATAGTACTGTTTCATATCAGACAGGATGTGATCAGCTTTAGGATATCATACATTTTAAGTCCCTTGTCTTTCATAATCATATTTTTGAAATGTACTACATTGGCAGCTGCTGCTTTGCAGCCCACTTCTCCACTTTACTGCTGCACTTCTCAGACCTGCCCTGCAGCTGACTCATGAAAAATGGAGCACTTCACACATATTTTCATCTAATCTGTCCCTCTTGAGTCTTAAAAAGAATAGTTTTTTTCTTTTTATAAATAAATGTTCAAAGAAGAAATGGAGTAGGGCGGAGAAATAAGTTGGATCCATACGAATAAGATTTTATTTTCATGATTTGAATCAGTGCCAACATCAAATTTGTAATGTGTAGGTTTTCTTGTTGATAACCAATAACTTTAGCCCTTTAATCTGTTTAATAGTCATGGCTCACTTTGTTCTGCAAAAACACAATAGTTTGTTGCAAAAGTGTATAAAGCATAGTGATTAAATTTCCATTTAGCATGCAATGCACTGCAGCTTTTTAACCAAGCAAACAGTATGAGCTGACATTTTAGTGACTTTCAGACATTCATGCATTTTTAGTATATGGAAAAGAGCAGTTCTGACATCTTATTTATAACTCTATTATATTGAAAGTTGCATTCATATTGTAAGAATTGGTATTACTGCTTAGACTAAGACAAAAAGCTGAGATCCAACACCCTGAAATAAAACAATACAACTCGCTAATCTGGAGAGATCTCACAGAAAGAGTGTATGACACACGCCTGTCACATGCTTGTCTGTTTTGTTGTCAACAGGCTTGTTCGACTTGATGTAGCGATGCGCAGACCGATCGGCAGATGACTTGAAGCAGTGCATGCTGGTTAGAAATTTTGTCCCACTTGAGGCAGCCATAGACAGTAAAAGAAATGGACACAGCGATCCCATTGACTTCAACTGAGAGAATTGAAGTCAATTAGAAGCACTTACTTCCTGATGGCTGAGCGTAATGTGACGTCGCAACCTGTCTGACAGTTGTAAGTCCTCTAGTAGTTGTGGAAAGTAAAATCTGAATCACGTTGTTGAAATATCTTGTCTCGTTGTTTTTGGCTCTCTATGGGCTTCTCCCCGTGCTTCTCCCTTGACTTTAATAGAATTTATGCCTCCACGTCCCCCAGATTGCCTCATAGACAGTAAGAGATTGCCTGCAAACTTCTCCTTCTGCCTATACAGTAATTTCTCTACTATGCGAAAAAGTCGCGTTGGTTATGAGCCATCGTTAGCCTATTTTTGACAAAAACGGCTTCTATGGGACGATAGAGTAAGATACAAGGTAATAGAGCCTATTATACATTGTCGTGTTTCTGTAGAACTAAACAATGGACAAATGGAGTCTTTACACGCCTCAGATGTTAAGTTATTCACTGTCAAAGTTACGCCAAAATGAATGGGAGTCAATGGGATGCTAACAGCAGGTGATGGCTTGGTTAGCAATGGCCGCCCCTATGGAAGGTATGCTTTCTGGGGGCTGGATTACCCCCTTGGAGGCAGCGCTGACACCACGTGACTGTGACGTATGTCAACAAAGTGCCGCGAGAGCGATTCGAGAGCAGCCGGCTGGTGCATTTTGTGCAGCTTCTTTTTTTTTTTTTTTAGAGCTTATAAACAATAGTACAATAACAGGCACCAAATACAGAAACTCCAAAGAAAAGAAATAGAAGAAAAATAATAATAATAATACAACAACAAAGACATTTACAAGGCAAATACAGATTCATAGTATGTGACGATAGCAGTACCTTTTACATTTTCACCTCTTTAAGAGACTTCAATAATAGAGTGAGTACGTTACAGAACACCTTGTATAAAGGAGGAGATAATCTACATTTCTGAAACATTTTGTGCAGCTTCTCCAGGCGGCTGCACACGCTCTGATGACGACACAGCTGCTCCATGATTGGTCGGATTCACCACATGACAGCGTGTTTATACCAAACCTTTAGTTCCACTAATGCTCACATATCAGTATTTTATAGCGGTAAAACCCCTTTTCATGTAGTCTCAATGTTATATTGTCATGTTTATCAAAATAAAACTGATTTAAAACATAGACCCCACTTCATTGATAGTGTAGGCTTATATGTTGAACTTTATTCTTGTACAGACAGGCTGTATTAAGCAGTACATAATTGAAAATGTCTCTGAAACATCTGTGTATTTGGCAAATATTGCATTTATTTAACTTCAGTTTTGATACAGTATGCAAACACAGCGTGGCGTCCTCTGAGGAAGCAGAAAGTGTCCAACTTCACGTCTCCGTTTAGAGCTCCTCCCCGCCGATCGGTTACATCCAGCCGCAGCCGATGTCCAGAACACCTATCCTGTTCCATGTCAAATGTTCCTTAGTTCTAGTTTTCCCGCCACTCGTCTGTTGTCCCAGTCACCATCATCATTAGTTAATTCTGTTAAAGCTGTGTCATCTCCCTCGTTTATGTTCCCTATTTAAGTTCTGCCTTTTTCAGTCACTCGTTGTCTGGTATTGTATGTCTTATGCTGTGTTGAACTGCTGGCTGTTCTGCATGTGCACGCACCTGAGAGATCCTTCTACATTAAACTCCATTTTTTTATTTAATCTGTCCTCCTTCGTCTTCCTGCCTGCGTTAAACCCTGACACAGCCCTGCCCTAACTTCTTCCCCTCTCCCTCCTCCCTTCCCTTCCCCCTGAATGTACCACATATATATCTTATGAATCTATTGTTTTTCCTCTTGTTTTGGTATCTGTCTCAGTGCGATTGGTAAAATGGGCTCAGTTTCACTACAGCCACTGGTAGGATGAGAAATTTGAAACTTATGAGAATTCTGTTCTCCTTTTCTCTGCTGTTTCTCTTCAAGATATCTGATCCTCCCCAAACCAGGTGTTTGTTATAGCAAATATTTACAACCCTTATGTTCTGGTCTGGATATTTAAGGAAGGGTGGCAGAGCTGCTATTTGGGAAAATTCTGTAGCCAGAAGAACCCCACTGCGGTACTGTGTGAGTGTCTTAAAGGCCCCATTTGCACTGCATGATTCAAGTGACCCAATTCCGATTTTTCCTCTCGTGGCCCAGATCGGATATGTCATGTGAACGTGTAAGCAGGAAAAAAACGCATGAATTCCGATATCCTCAGATCGGATTCAGGCCTCACTCATATGTGGTAATAAATCTAATATGATTTGGATACGTGCATTTGCGTCTGCCATGTAAGCGGTCAAATCGGATATTCTTTAGTAAATGCGGGTCGCACGTCATTGGGCGATGAGGTCGAAGTATATATTTTACTATTTTTTTCTAGCTACTTATAGGGTTACTTTAGCGATTAGCATTAAGCTTTGTATCAGTAGAAACCCGGGATTATATTCAAATTATCGTACTTTCCCCCCTCATTTGACCCTGAGACGAGAGAATTATGTATTTTATTCCTGGAAAAATTCCTCAGATGACGCAAATATCATAATTTTGCGTCATCTGAGGAGTTTTGTCCAGAGGCTAAAGACTACAGCCAGCAGGAGGCGCTGTTTCCACATGTTTTCAACATCGCACTCACAGCACTCGGCTCGGGGAGCTGCGGAGATGAATGTAAACGGAGCGGTGGAGAGCAAAGTGAGTGTTTCAACTTTTAAAATGAATTCCTATGAAAATTAAGCTTCCAAAGACATGAACTGAAAATGCGCCAGACTGATCACGTGCTGTGAATGCGGCTGCGAATACCGCGATTACCTCAGCTCATGTGATGAATGTAATCGGACTCCTGCTGTGTTTGTGCCGTGACGGCCGTGACACTCAAACGGCTCACTCGCATTATATCGAACAGACACGTTCAGTTTTTAATTGTAGTGTCTCTAACTGAACTGCTTTTATGAAAATGATCGCAGTGGTCAAGTGATCAAGTAAACCAGAAGCCATGCCTAGAGTAGGGCAGCGAAGCAGTGGATTATGGGAATTGTTGTCTTTCATCCCCATGAGACAAAAATACATTTTCTGTTTTCTCAGTCTAGAAGGCACCAAATTAAAAAAAAATATTTCACATTTCTAATACGTTAATGACCCAGTTTAAATACAGATTCATCTTCCCAGTGCTGAAGTACCCCTTTAAAAAATATAATTTTGTTATTTTACTAACCCAACTAATGACTCAAACGGGCTTAAGTAGAATTTTTTAAGCTATGTAAAGAGATATAGTAAATTAAAAATTGCTTAAAAGTGCACAACTGGAAGAAAGTTTTTCCCCTCACGCAACCTATTGGAAAGTGCGGATGAGTCATTAGTTGGGTTATTAAAATAACAAAATTATAGTTTATAATAATAATAAATAATAATATTTATGTAAAGAGATATAGTAAAATATTAGTGGCCTATTGTAGTATCGCAGGCAATCTTGGTCACATAGCTCTTCTGTGGTGGCTCCTGCGCTGAAGCGGCAGATAAACCCAGACTTCAGTAAACATCAAATAGCCTAACTTTTGTCTGGTTAATACTTTTAAAGACAATTTGCCTTGGCCAAAATGTCAAATCAAATGAAAGAATGAAGGTGATTCTGGTAACACACATTTATTAACACACATAAGAACAAGAAAACGGTAAAAACTGACAGACTGAAACTCGGGATTTACATTTCACTTATAATTATCAGCCAATTTACTTTTTGTCGTGCAAAGCATATAGAATAGGCTACAAAATAAATTATGTTATTGAAAAATTGTAAAGTGGAAATGTGAACTTGCGAAAGAACGTTTAAAAAACAATATGCAAAATCAAAATTGATTTGTAACAGATTGCAATGAGTGCGTGCAACGGGTACAACACAGTGGAGTAATGCGGAGGTTTCACGTCTTTTAAGCCTTTGGGGCGAAGACATTGTACAGTGAAGCCTAATAATTCCGTCTGGATCCATTGCATATCGTGCCGTTTTACTTCCTTTTCTGGGTCAGAACATATTGGGCTGTTTCACCAGTGTATAGTGTAAATGCAAATATCGGATACAGGGTGCTTTTAAAAGATGATGTAAGCGGGTCATCAAAAAAATCGGATACAGTCACCAAATCAGAATTGTGCATCAAAACCTGCAGTGCAAATTCGGCCAAAGACACACACACACACACACACACACACATGTTGTGTTTCCATGTTTTATGGGGACATTCCATAGGCGTAATGCATTTTATACTGTACAAACCGTATTTTCTATCCCCCTACACTGCCCCTGCCCCTAAACCTACCCATCACAGGAGACATGCTGCATTTTACATTTTCAAAAACATCACTTAGTGTGATTTATGACCTGTTTTCCTCATGGGGACCAAAAAATGTCCCCACAAGGACAAGGATTTTGGATATTGCCATCTTTGTGGGGAAATTTTGTCCCTATACCGTAGGATTAGCAGTCCACACACACACACACACACACACACACACACACACACACACACACACACACACACACACACACACACACACACACACACACACACACACACACACACACACACACACACACACACACACACACACACACTGTGTGTCCTGTAGATATGATGGCTCTTTGAAACTATTTTCAAATTACTTTGTTATTGTGTTTTATATTTTATTCCTATCAGTTGTGTACCATGGATTATTGTTTAATTCTGTCTGGCCAACATAAATGTTAATCTTGATTTACTCTGTATCATTCTGAAATCATTATTTTAGTGTGACCAATGAGGAGTAGCTGGTATTTCTCTGCCAGGATAGATCATCCCGAGGACCCAATGAATGGAGCAGGTGGCACACCATACGGGCAATCTGATTTCTGACTATCGCTGTTATTAGTAAGTTGCAGCTTTTGTGACTATTACTAAAATTACATTTGTTATAAGGTGTGTGACCTGACAAGGTAAAATAGTTGCTCTGCCTCCTCTGTAATAATTTGTGTCTTTGAGCTAATGTAATCGCAACATGTAGTTCGGGTCCGTGGTGGAGCGAATATTTGAAAATAAGAAATACTAAGATAATTAAAATTAGATACTAAGATCTAAATTAAATCACTAATCTTATAATCAGCTGTTAAGTTATAAAGCGTATTTATAAACGTATCAAATTGAATGAAGTCACATCAAATTGAAGTCAGATAAATTATTCATGAGTCCGAGTTAAAATTAGATACCCACATTTTAATAAATTAAGTGAACTTCACAGAAAGCGCTGAAAAGGCATACACACAAAATTCCTTCAACCACACTGTTGGATTCTGTTGTTGCTGATTGGTGCTAATAGCCCACCTTGTTAGGTAAAAGTAACTTTCAAAAACTCCATCCACCAATCCACACACACTTAACCCTACCCATAAAACTACCCATCACACACACACACACACACACACACACACACACACACACACACACACACACACACACACACACACACACATGTTTTTGTGAAATGGGGACATTCCATAGGCGTAATGCATTTTATACTGTACAAACCGTATTTTCTATCCCCTACACTGCCCCTGCCCCTAAACCTACCCATCACAGGAGACTGCAGTTTACTTTCTGTGAAAAAACCTCATCCTGTGTGATTTATAAGCATTTTGAAAAGTGAGGACATGGGGAACGTCCTCATATTTCACCCTCTTTTGTAATACCTATGTCATACCCATGTCATTATACACATTTGTGTCCTGATATTTCACAAAACATGCCCACACACACACACACACACACACACACACACACACACACACACACACACACACACACACACACACACATACACACACACACACACACACACACACACACACACACACACACACACACACACACACACACACACACACACACACACACACACACACACACACACATGTCTGGTTTACTCTCTTTGTGGGGATAGACATACTGGTTTTTATACTGTACAAACTGTGTATTCTCTTACCTCACACTAACCCTACTCCTAAACCCAGCCACCACCACACACACACACACACACACACACACACACACACACACACACACACACACACACACACACACACACACACACACATGCATGCACGTCTGGTTTTCTTTGCTGAAATGGCATGTGCCACCTCAGCTTGAAGGCACATGACTTCTGCCCATGAGAAAAACTTTAGAGTATTTCATCTGCATGTCGTGCATCAGTGTTCCCTGAAACGGATCCGTGCACAGGTGCGTACAGACCCACACCATGACGACGACAGGTTTATTTATTTCCGTCATATGACTCCCTGCAGCTTCCATTATGTTCTAAACTGCAACACTTGACTGGTTGCAGCTCAGCATCAGGAAAATCTCTCTCTCTCTCTCTCTCTCTCTCTCTCTTCTTCTTCTTCTCCTCGGGACAGAAAGCTCTCCTGCAGAGGCGCAGGATTACACCCACATGTGCTTCTTTCCTGTCATGGTTGTAAACATATTGGACCACCACCATGCACACACTCGTGAAAATCCATGTCTCCTACTGCTTTTAGCTGACTGACAGCGGCCCAATTAGAGAAGCCCGCTGTCTCCCCATAAAGCACATAGACATGCCTGAGTCAGAGTCTTCCCCACCTCTGCAGGATACTGCATGCAGATATCTCTCTGTACCATCTAAATATAGTCCGAACGGAAGAATAATATCTGACATGAGAGAGGTGCTGAGGTGGAATCAGGGTGTGATGAAAGCATTAGTTAGTTTTCATGGCTGAGTGATCATGACTAGTTTAGATTTAAATGGGCAAGTGCTTTAAAGAGGCAATGATTGGAATATTACTGCAGTGATTATTATGTTTCTAGCATGTTATACATGTTTGGCAACAGTTTTATTAATGAACTGTGCAGCTTTTCATGTCTTAACCATGTAGGAAGATACATCATGGCCGCATGTCAGGATGATAACGTCAAGATGCCTCACACTCAACTTGTGAAAAAAATTGTTGGGCGGTGTCAGGGACCAGACCATGATAAGTATATAATGCAGCACGTTTATTAAGTTAAGTGTAACAGGTAACACACACACACACACACACACACACACACACACACACAAACACAAGCACACACACTTTACACATGTCAGTTCTCTCTCTTTGTGAGATAGACACATACTAGTTTTTATACTGTACAAACTGTGTATTCTCATATCACACTAACCCCTACTCTATTTATACACAGACACACACCCCACCCTACCCAAAAGCGTGTCATATACACACCAAAATGCTACCCATAAAACTACCCATCACACACACACACACACACACACACACCACACACACACACACACACACACACACACACACACACACACACACACACACACACACACACACACACGATCGTGTTGGAGAAACAGATGAATAGTCCAAAATCAGGAGAGTCGCACCACACACACATATACACATTTGTTGCTGTAAACAAAGCGTTAACAAATTGTATCCTTTTCTGCAGGTTTGGAATGTGATTGAGAGGGAAACTGGAAGTTTCTGGAAGATGGAAGGAGTTAATCCAAGGGGTTAGAGACAAGGAGACGATCACTGGTATAGTGATCGTCTCCTTGTCTGGACCTTGTCTGGACCACCATTGGATATGGTGGTCCAGTGGGTTAAACCACCTAACTGACATGCAGAAGGTTGCTGGTTCGATTCCAGGTCACCACCAGTGTGTCCTTTAGCAAGTCACTTTACTCCACGTTGCTTCACGTTACAGGGTGATTGTTCCTGTAATTAGTGCACTGTAAGTCGCTTTGGATAAAAGCGTCTGCCAAATGCATAAATGTAAATGGTATAAGTATCACAGGTAAGGTTAACATGCAGTACTTTCGAGATGTCCTAGTCGTAGACCAGATAATGAGCGTGTGTGTGCGGTGCAGGCTTATAAAGTGTGGTGAGTGCAAGGTGATGAAGAGTGACAAGTGGTGGTAATTAGTATTCTGGTTATGCTGATCATTGTGAAGGCATGAGCATGAAGAATCATTTTCACACAAATTTAACCTCTGCGTCGAGTCCATGGGTCCTCTTTTAATGATCTAAGCATATGGTCTAAAGTGCACAGCGCAGGTGCATCTTTGAATCCACTTTTGCTAGTTTAACAATGGGGAAAATGTTCAGCGCACCAGAATGGTCTAAAAGGGTTGTTCCTAGTCTCTTAATGAGTAATGGGTGTGTTTTGGGCATGCAAATAACCCAATCAGAGTCTCATCTCCCACTCCTTTTAAAAGCCAGTTGCACACGCATCATAGAGGATTCACTATTTACATGGGGGAACAAGTGGGAAAACTGAATGATGCTTGCTTGTCATTACTGCAAATGGGTAGGGTAATTCTGAAAATGCAATGACTATCCATTTTGACATTTGGGCTGGGCGATTAAACGATAACGATATGTATCGCGATAGTCGCACATTGATATCAATAAAAAATGCGTTTGATAAATGTTCGAAACATTTTTTGTTTTTGTTATGTTTGTCAAAAGAGACCAGAGGTTGCGAAGCAAGTTTGTTTGCATTAACAAAGCCACTCACTCTCTGGTAACCACCTAGCAACCTAGCAAGGGAGTGACATGCTAACAGCCAATCATGTAACAGTATCATGTTTGCCCACATGAAAAAATACTATAGTGTTTTTGAACCATACTATAGTAAAGATATTACAGTAAATTGTAGTATATTGTAGTATATTATAGTATTTACTACACTTTGTTAATTTACTCTAGTATATTTACTAAAGTACGGTTCAAAAACATTGTAGTATTTACTAGAGTCATTTTACTATAGTATACTATAGTATTTTTTTCATGTGGGTGGTTGAGCCATCTTGTGTTGGATACTTCAGTAACAGAACCCGGCGTGGAGTGGTAAGTGGAAAATGAGTGCAGCGAGCGAGGGCATTGTTGATAAAACAGGAAAACAAGTCAGCTCGCCAGTATGGCAGTATTTTGGATTTTACCGTAGTCAGACCAATGTTTTCTGCAAAATATGCAAGACCGTCGTCCCCACCAAGACTGGTAATACCACAAACCTGTTTAATCACCTTAAGCCTTGTTTATACTTTCGTCTGGCTCCATGTGAGAGACTCCTCTGACTGTGTGTGCACCTCATCCATGTGGGAAGGTCTTTATACTCTGTGATTGCTCGTCATGCTATTTCTTTGAAACGACATGAAGAGGTACTCTGCATCAGTGCCTTATGACAAAGAATCTAAATTATACAAAGAAATAACGGCGGCACTGCACCTTAATGTTAAGAGATTGATAATTGTTAAGTGTTCATTGTGATTTTAGACTTATGTTTACATTTTAATTATTTGAGTGTTTTCAGCCATACCGCCCAGCCCTATATGAGATGTAAGCATTTTTATATTTATGTACACAATAATAATATTTTACATTTTAATCCTTTGATTTTTCATATTTAAAATTTTTATATTTTATATTTATGTGTGTGCTGCTGCGTGTCCCTGTGTGTGTAATAAGCAGAGTGTATGCACTTTGTGGACCTGTCTATAGGCGCATATTACTACGCGCTCTATAAATAAATAAACAAAATACTTTGTTTCAGTTCCTCAAAATAGCACCGTGCCAATAATGCACCTGAACACACTTGGTTTTCAGACCAGCACGCCCATGGGCGATCATATGGGCGTGAGTGCATTTGCTATTTAACCAACGCTGGACGTGAAAATTATAACCGAGTTGGACTGAAACTAGCAAAAAACACTTGCACACTTGCATTGCGTTCATTGAAAGTCTTTGGGATGTGCTGGAGGAGACTTTACAGAGTGCTGGACTCTTGCATTGTCAATACAATAACTTGACCGGAAATGTGTGCAACCCTTGATGGAAATAACATCACAACATTTATTTCCATCAAGAGGTGCATCATGCAACTTTTTTTTTTTCTTTTTTTTACTGAGAGGGGCAACTCTCTGTTTTAACAGAATAACTGCAAAGGCATAAACAACATGCAACATTACATTATTTTCTAACCATTTTGTGTAAAGGTATATTCGATTTTACATCTTCATTTCCATGACTGCTTAATGCCTGGTCCCACCTTGAGTTGAGGAGCCGTCACACCTCTCCAACTCAAACATCACAAACATCACACACATCACAAACTAGTACTCTTGCTGGTGCTTGTTACGTCATGTCTCAACAGGTAAAAGTAACTATAAAAGTAAAACTACATTTAGCTGTGTTGCCATATGTCATGACCCAGACATCTGGGCCAACACTATGCTACTGTATGGGGAGTAAGAGATTAAGTAGGCAAAATGTCTGTCTAGAGTGAATGTGAGTGCCTGGCTTAAAATAAACCCATCCAACGTGTCTGCACCATGACACATCACAACTGTTTGAGGCTGTCTACACTGGGCACATCAAAGTAAATATTATAAATGGGTACATTTGTCTTTCTGAACAGGGCTTGATGATGCTGTATCGTTTTGAAGAATCCACTGTAGCATTTAGCATCGCAATGGCCCATTCGCTTTGATGTGTTCATGATCTGTTAATCTTTGAATGTCTAAATGCATGAATTTTGGCTTGATTTTCTGTAAACGAAGCAGAATGTCTTTTCCATTCAGTCATGGTCCCATACTGGCTAAGCACTTTCTAGCTCAGCCTAGTGGAAAGTGACTGACAGATCCAAGCAAACCACTCTCAGTGTTTTGATGGTCCCTGGGATGCTTAATGTTTACATGTTTGGGGGAGATTAACCCACGGATGGCATACTAATAGTAGTCAACGGGCAATAAACTGAATTATACTTCACTTTTAATTTGTATTGAGCCTGGAATGTTCCTTTAAGTTTGGTAAATTCACTGAAAAACATGACTTTGTGGCGTATTTCTTGTATAACTTACATTTGCTGTGCTTTGTGAGCCTGTCACTTTTACATTCAATACAACACATAAAAAATCCTTTCCCTTAAAAATGATGATGAGTTGTCACTGACAGCAGTTGGCAAACATTTGCGACTTGCGAACGCCGAGCCATGCCTACTTAAACAATTATTTGCCAGCTGTACCATCCCTCGCATCAGGGAATACGGCCTCTCAATCAATCACACTTTGGATAGCTGCTATATGGTCCGTTTTACTGGCATTCACTTGCTGGTGGGGTTTGTACATTATTTTGGAGTCAGGTACCCCTATGACAGGTTCATGTCTACAGCAGGGGAGATTTAGAGCTTGTGTGGTCACGTTGAATTAGAATCGATGACAGATGACACAAAGACAGATGTTAGTGCATCAGACATACATCTTGGCACTGACTTGCAGTTGAGCTGTTCATAAATCTACCTTAGGTTGCTGATGACCACACATGAAAATCTCTAATGGTCATGTGTTAGTCCTGTAGGCCTATTCACAAGCATAAAGACCTCTAAACCATAACTATGAGGAATATTCTTCATGCAGATGTGGTCACATTAAACTAAGATTTAACTAAGTAAAAGCCTTACATTTTAGCTTGTTCCCATAACGTCTCCGATCTAAAACACTGACCTTGCCGTCTACTATCTACATACCCAACTAACAAAAATGTTTTCTAACAACACATTGCTAACATTCACATTACGTTATGATAATGTTATTTCTGAATACTCTCTGAACGTTCAAAACATCCTGTTTTTTAAATGATATAAAAAAAAGAAAAAAAATATTGGTTATTAATGCATAAGGGGACATTCCATTTTTTTTTTCATTCACATTTTTTTCGGAATGTTCTAAAAACAAGTATTAACATTCACAGAAGCACTTTCTCTTGTCACACTTGAAAGTATTTGCATATATAAATATATATAATATATATTATATATATAAAATATATCATCATTCTTAAAGTCAACATAAAACAGAAGCTGCAATTGTCTTTTCCCTTTATTGTGATGGATTTTCAAGTGAAACAATAAAACAAAAAAACAAAAAAATTCTGTAACAATAAATATTATAGGGTGGGACTTGATTTTGTCCTTGGGAATTGATTGGATGGCTGGATGGTTGTGGTTTGCTATTTATGGATCTGATGTGAGTGACAGGTTGCCCGCCCTCATGCCAGTAAACACTCCATCAGAGATAAGATGACACCACAATAGGGAGGGAAAGTATTTTTTATTAAAGATTGCATGGATAAATAATTCATAAAACACATTGCAATTATCCATTAAAATACATACATTAGGGTGTAATGGTAAACGAATCCGAGTTCCCACACGAACATATTAAGTATTTAGTCCATGTTATCATGACATTCAAACGATAAATAATGTTTTGACGCTCTTTGATGTGACGTGAATGATCACTGTATAGGTGCGTCAGTTTAAGCGGTGGCGCGCGAGTGAACACGTACGGTTATCTCTTCCTAAAGAATAAACATGAATCTCTTAATGTATGTTGAGGATACGTTACAGCTTACTGAAATCTATCATATGTCATGTAATCGCTCAATCGATGTTACAACCGCGGAAAGACAATAAAACAGCTTGTAAACATTTACCTCAGAAGTCATTAAGTGTCCACAGCTGTTATTCACAAGATAAGTCAACTCTTTCATTAAATATATGCACTATATTAGCCTATATACATTATATTCTACTGAACCTGTTAGTGATGTTTTGATTATTTAATGTGTTTAAATAAATCTGTCATATATATATATATATATATATATATATATATATATATATATATATATATATATATATATATATATATATATATAGTTTATCCTTTTGATCTTATATTCAAAAAATGCACAAAAATCGAACACTTTATTGAATTAAAACAATTGAAAATGGGGAGTAAATCACATTGTGAAATAAATGCTTTTCTCCAAAACAAGTCGGCCACAATTGTTGGCACCCTTATATTAAATACTTTTTGCAACCTCCTTTTCCTAGAATAACATCTCTGAGCCTTCTCCTATAATGGCTGATGAGTTTGGAGAACACCTGACGAGAGATCAGACACCATTCCTCCATACAGAATCTCTCTAGATCCTTCAGATTCCCAGATCCATGTTGGTGCTTCTTCTCTTCAGTTTTCTATTGGGTTCAGGTCAGGGGACTAGTACGACCATGGCAGAAGCTTCATTTTGTGCTCAGTGACACATTTGTGTGTTGATTTTGATGTTTGCTTTGGATCATTGTCCTGATGGAAGATCCAACCATGGCCCATTATAAGATTTCTATCAGAGGTCATCAGGTTTGATTTTTTATCTGCTGGTATTTGCTAGAATCCATTATACCATGTGTCTGAACAAGATGTCCAGGATCTCCAAAAAAAAAAAAAAAAAAACGTCGATAAAAAGATCCAGTGGTATTTTTAGCCGTCGGCATCTTTTGCTGCACATCAGAACTATATTCTGATGTTTTACTCATTGTGATGAATGATTAAGGGAATTTGGCCTTTGTGCTTCCTTATATTTATACTTCTGTGAAACAAGACATCATAGCTGAACTATTTCATGTTCCTTGTCACCCTGGTCTGCTAAAAAAAATAAATATTAATGGGAATATACTTCAGAGATATTTTACTGATAAACATGTTTAGGGGTGCCAATAATTGTGGCCAGTGTGTTTTGGAGAAAAGCATTCATTTCATAATGTGATTTACTCCCCATTTTAAATGATTTTACTTCAATGAAAGGTTAGATTTTTGTGAATTGTTTTAATAAAAGATCAAAAGGATAAACAATGCAGATTTATTTTTTACAGCCATTTTTGATCATATCAGGGTTGCCAACAATTTTGACCATGACTGTACATACATACATACATTAAAGGTAGGGTAGGTACGAATTATCTAAAACACTTTTGTCCAAATTTGTTTAAACTTTCTTTATATGTCAATACATAATTAAAATGTAAGTAGTCTGAAAAGATTTTTATTACATGTGATTCTGACATGATGTCGCTACATGCACTCCGCTCATTCTTCTCCACTCGTCTTAGGTAAATAATGCTCTTCCAGATGAGCGGTCGGCGGAGTGCGTTCATGTGTTTTGGGGGCGTGGCTTTGGAAAGAGCCCAGAAGGGAGAAGGTGGAGTGAATGGAAATAATGAGTCTTTAAAACAGTCGTGAGAGGTCTACTGAGACTAAATTTTTATACTTCATTTTTCAGAGTACTTACATTTTAATTATGTATTGATATATATATAAAGAAAGTTTAAACAAATTTGGAAAAAAAAGTTTTTTAACCAATTCTTACCTACCCTACCTTTAAATAATTGTCCATTTTGATTTCATGGTGACTTTAAACAATGACTCCTTTTTCTTCTGTAAACTTCGAAAAAATACGTATTGGGAAAAGTGCTATACAAATGAACTTGAATTTAATTAATTTGTAAACCCTTAATATATCAGAAACATTACTGAATTTTAAATTGTTTGTTCAGACTGTGCAAATGTGTTTGGTTAGCTGGGGGGATGTTGTTATATAGATTCAAATGAATCACAAATATAAGTATATATGACTCTCAGCTTTATTTTGCAGTGTAATGCTGCTGCAGCATTTGTGTTGGAAGCACATCTATATGATGCCTTTTAATACAGTTTCCATATAGGCATCTCGATTATAGAACTGAGCCATTATCTCACTACGACACACAATGTGTATGTGTGTGTGTGTGTGTGTGTGTGGACTGGTAATCCCTACGTTATGGGGACAAAATGTCCCCACAAAGATGGCAATATCCAAAATCCTTGTCCTTGTGGAGACATTTTTTGGTCCCCATGAGGAAAACAGGTCATAAATCACACTAAGTGATATTTTTTGAAAATGTAACAATGCAGCATGTCTCCTGTGATGGGTAGGTTTAGGGGCAGGGGCAGTGTAGGGGGATAGAAAATACGGTTTGTACATTATAAAATGCATTACGCCTATGGAATGTCCCCACAAAACATGGAAACACAACATGTGTGTGTGTGTGTGTGTGTGTGTGTGTGTGTGTGTGTGTGTGTGTGTGTGTGTGTGTGTGTGTGTGTGTGTGTGTGTGTGTGTGTGTGTGTGTGTGTGTGTGATAACACAGGATGTGATGTCCCTAACAAACATAAACATGTGAAACACAACATGTGTGTGTGTGTGTTGTGTGTGTGTGTGTGTGTGCTGAGTGTGTGTGTGTGTGTGTGTGTGTGTGTGTGTGCTTGTTGATCAAATCATACAGAGTGAAGAAAGTCTGACGGACCTGTCGGCTCTCAGCTCTAACTGTGTTTGTGTGTGTGTGTGTGTGTGTGTGTGTGTGTGTGTGTGTGTGTGTGTGTGTGTGTGTGTGTGTGTGTGTGTGTGTGTGTGTGTGTGTGTGTGTTTTCAATCTCCTTATAGTCCTGCTGCTGTACTTTCCTGAGTGCACAGGGCTCAGCAAATCAAAGGAAATGCTTTGAACCATGTGACATTGTCTATTATATATTATTAATCTTCACAGGGGAGGTGAACACATTTGTATGTGTAATCTGTTGGGGTGGAATTATACAACCACTTAGTGTAACACTCAATAAATGCATTTATATTTTTAATATTTATCAATATTAAGCATTAGAATAAGGACTGTAGATTCAATGGCATAGATCACAATAGATCTTATTAACAATAAAAACCAATAACAGTAAAAAAAACAATAACAGTAAACCGGTGGACTGCATAAAAAAAATACAAACATGGCTGAGCTGACGCACCAGTGGTTTTCTTGTTTTCCTCTCTGAGTGATTACAGGTCCTGCTAAGCTTGGTAGTGTGAGGCAATGAACTGTAAGTGTAACAGATGAAAGGACCAGCACTCATGTGCACATTAACCTTTTGACTGCTGTTCCACTCACTGCACACTGTCTTCATAAACCAGGGTTCTACTACAAAGGGTTGAAAGATTGTACCTCGGAAGTGCTCATCCATCCATCTATCTATCTATGAAGGCTGGGTATTGACACAAATTTCACAATTCGATTCGATTTAGATTCTGATTTGATTCAATATCGATTATTTAGGATATATATCAGGTACAATACAATTTTCTAAAAGAAAACAAATCTCTTAACTAATACTGTAAACTATGGGAGTCAGTTGTAGCCTTCTATAATATTGAAGCAAAAAAATTAACTAATTTGTACAAACGCTTAAATTACACTCAATTATTATTATTTTGTTATAATAATAAAGTTGGTGGCTGTCATAAAAACTTGCCAGATTTATTCAAACATGCATTAAAAATTGAAGAACATATAAAATTATAATGAATATACAGTCCCTGACAAAAGTCGTGTCGCTTATCTATTTTGTAGAAACACCTGCTATTAACCTGATTTTTAATTCATAAATTGGTGTTAGAAATAGCTCATATGAAAAGCTAAAACCCTCCCAAATGATTTTTAATGCACTGAAATAAATTAGTTTCACTGAAAAAAAGATTTATCATTTAATCAAGACAGAAAGGTCAAATTTTGGCAAGACAAAAGTTTTGTCGCCTATACAGAAATTGAACAAATTTAATGCAAATACAAAAATATGTCAGCAAATTAAGTAGTGGTGCTGTGAGATCCAAATTGAATATCTTGTATGACTTCCATGAGCTTGAAGGACTGCATCCATGTGGTTTGGCAAGGACTCATACAATTTATTGATGAAGTCATCAGGAATAGCAAAGAAAGCAGTCTTGCATGCCTCCCAGAGTTCATCAATATTCTTTGGTTTCGTCTTCCATGCTTCCTCTTTCATCCTACCCCACATATGCTCAATGATGTTCATGTCTGGTGACTGGGCTGGCCAATCCTGGAGCATCTTGACCTTCTTCGCCTTGAGGAACTTTGATGTGGAGATGGAAGAATGCGATGGAGCACCATCCTGCTGCAGAATTTGGCCTCTTTTATGGTTGGGTATATAAGAGGTAGCTAAGATTTCTTGGTATTTTAGACTATTGAAGTTGCTTTCCACCCTGCAGATCTCTTGCACAGCCCCATACTGGATGTAACCCCAGACCATGATTTTCCGCCACCAAACTTCACTGTTTTCTAGGTGAATCTCAGATCCATGCGGGCTCCAGTAGGTCTCCTGCAATACTGTGGTGTAATTCAACAGAAGATTGATATGAAAAATCCACCTTCTGCCACTTTTACAGCGTCCATCCTTTTAGCAGGCTGTGGGCTTTGGCAAATGCCACACGTTTTTTCAATTGTCTTTTGTTTAGTGCTGGCTTCTGGGCACTGATTCGACCATGGAGGTTATTTCGAGACAGAATCCGACAAACTGTTCTGGTTGACACAGGGACTTCAGGTGACCAGGTCTTGTGGAGCTCTGCTACAGTGGAAAATGGGCTGGCCTTGGATTTTCGAGCCAACAAACGGTCCTCTCAAGCAGTTATCTTGCAGGGTCTGCCTGACCTGGGTTTGTCATAAACGTCTCCAAATCTTTTTTTTTGTCCTCTGTACTTGACGCTGAGACACTTTGAAGGTGTCACATCAGCAGTGGATCTGGTTCAGCCTCTTGATAATCAAAACTTTAGTCACAGGGCGAATCTTAGGCATGTCTAGTTGCAGTTGCTGTGCACTGGGGTTCTTTTTATACACACCTGAGATCTAATTGATCCATTATAAGTCACAGGTGAAGCTCATATGACAAGGCGACAACACTTATGTCTTTGCAATAATTTACTCAATGGGCTTTACCAAGCTGTGAATATTAGAATATTTTTTGACAGTTTCATTTTGCACTGAAACATTATTACAAAAGCTGTTGGGATTATAATGAGCCATTTCTTGTAAAAAAAATCTTGATTAGAAATATATTTCATCGGCACTTCAGTTCAATTTGTTTTCTCAAAAAAATACTTTTGTCAGGGACTGTATAACATGGTGCATATTTAGCAGAATGCTCCTCTATAGAGTTAATTTTTCTAGCTGACTAATGAGTTTATGGACGCTGGATATGGTTTTTCTGAGGTAAATGTGACATGATATTGTTTACAAGCTACTGCATGATGCCTTTCCATGGTTAACACTGATTGAGCGATTCCATGTTCCAAGTTGTACTCTATCTTTTAACACACTTTCAGATGCTAATTCATGTTTCATGTCGCGCTGTAACTATTATTAAATCGGAATAAAAGATCAGCTCTCCACGCTGCCGCTTCTCTTGAGATGAGCTGAGCCAGAGCGATCTCACGCAACAGCGCCAAAGCGGTATTTATGTTTTTGAATTTCGTAATAAAATGGACGGTATTTGAAATCTGATACTTTGCTTCATATCAGTAGTAACAAAGCACAAAGATTATTGCGATTTATTGGATGGGATGCGCGCTGCAATGGTTTGTTAATTCATCTGAAAACAGGATGACTAATAGATTCTTGGGATTTAAGAATCAATATTGGTTCATAAAACCTATGATAATCTATCATTGAACAATGAAGTTCACGACACTGCTGTAAAATAAACTTGTAACAATAATAGATTGCATTTTGTGTTCACAAAAATCATCTGTAAAGATCTGGAAATGCTCTTCATTTCGACACTTTAAAAAGAAGAAATAAATTAAAAAGTATTAAAAGTATAAGAAAATAATATTACCTGAGGGCTACTAAAGACATCTAGGCCCCGTCCACACGAAGCCAGAGCTTTCCCAATCCAATCTTTTCCCCGTCATTTCAAGAAATATCTGCGTACACACAAGAGCACTGAAACCGACTCAAAATGATGTAGTATACATGCCAGACCAGTGTGTGGGCTGTAATTCTGCCACAGAAATACACTAAAAACGGAGAAGAAGAGTTGTGGCTATAGAAGGGGTACAGCGATGGCGAAATCGCACAGTAAAATAACAATAAATAAATTTGCAACTTTTTTTTAATTAATGCCTACACTTACCCCAACCCTTAAACTACCCTTACAATAATGCAAGTACAGTAATTAAATGACGCAATATTGATGTGCGCATGCCCAGTGCCCGTAGTTGTATCCTGATCTAGTCTTTCGCGTTTGGGATGTGGTGTGATGACATCATCGTTTCACAAAATATCCGGATTAGGTGTACACACGAAAATGCAAGGGTGTCATTTATCCACTCTGGGTCAAAAAATATCGTTTTCATGCTCCCAAAACGCCAGATCCGTGTGGACGAAATGCTGATACTGTACAAAATGTATACGTATACAGCTAAACGCGTCTCCGTGTGGACGGGGCCCAAGGTTTTGTGTCATGATTCCGCGGTGTAATCACCTTCACCGGTTCCTTGTTAGCCTCTTGTTGCCCAGTGAATAATGAAACCATCATATTTAAAAATAGGATACTAATCATATCATATAATAAAATATAATGTTTTTACTGTAAAGCTATATTACTTTATTATGGGTACTCATTTGATGCTTTCAGAATCTTTACTCGTTTAATCATTTTGTTTGTGTATTTTTAAAATGTTTTAAAGTTGATGTCTAATGCTAATTCATGCATTCTGACTTATTTGCACTGTTAAAGAGATGATCCTCATGCTAACAAAAAAAACAAAACATGAGTGCGATGTCGTGGCAATAATTCAAGTCAATCACTGAACAAGAGACAAATCTTTGAATATAATAAAGAATGATTTATTTCCTTAGAAAGAGAGTCCACAGCAGCCACAATGACTGTATGACTTAAAGACAACAGGCCTAAAAACTAAACAATCAGGTTCCCTTTATACCATTTACAAACACAGACAAGTGCTCCTGTAAATTTCCACCCATGGTAAAACTTCAGTGCTCACACAGAAATAACCCTTTCAGTTAAATTCTAAGGACATGTAGCAAACTACATGTTAAGCATACTACAATAATGATTATATGTGTTAAAACAAATTCATACATATTGTTAAAATCACTCTCCTCAATGATTATATTTTCTTCTATTGATTAAGTACATTTTTTCCATTACATGCGACATAACCAAAAATTGAGTATGTGACGTATGGCGGAGAATTTCTGTGCCAAATACACTCCTTCAGGATTCAAACAAATTTGGGAAGGTTTTTTTATTTTTTATTTTTTTATATGGCCCTGTATGACGTCACAAAGGCTGGAATTGCTTGTATGGGCACTTCTCACAGATGAGCATGTATTTTACTATAAGGCGCACTTAAAAGCCTTTCATTTTTTTCAAAAAACGACAGTGCGCCCTATAATCCGGAGCGCCTTATATATGGATCAAGGCGCTCTGTCAAAATGTTTAAGTATGAAAAACCAATAAAAACTATTTAATAATAATAAAATGTTTCAGTACGACTGGTAAACTACAAAGCCGCACCGCTTGCAGCATTACGGCTACCGTAGTCAGTAAACACCGGTACTGTGCTTTCGGATAATGACGAGAGGGAGCCGGGCAGGTTGGATGCCGTAGTCGCCCAACTGTTCAATTCGGACACTGAAGAAGAAGAATTCGAGGGATTCGTTGACGGGGAATGAACTGAAAAATTGAGCTTTACGTGTTATACGTAACTGAACAATGTGGAGTTATGCACTAACGTTTGATTTAGTGGTATCCGACTGTTTCTTTTACTAGGCTACGTGTTTAGGCTACTGAATTAAGGAAAAGTTCCCCTCCACATTTGGGAGAAAAGTTAGCAAGGCTGGGAGATATTGTTTATATGCACAGTAGACATGTGCCGATATTCGGTAATGCGATATATCACGATAATGAATATGCACAATATTGTTATCGTGGGCACTTCGAAATACTGTAAATAATAATTTATTAACAAATAAATGATTTTATAATGCATTAAAGAATACTTTGCCCATCAACCTTATAAAATGCTCAACACCGCTGCATCAAAGGGACACACGCTCAGATGTAAACAAGCCCAACATGCATGAGAAGCACATGGCTGAACGAGTGAAGGAGACACGCTGAATGAAGTGCACGGTTACCCCGGAAACCCCGCAAACAAAGCAAATGCGCTAGTGAAGTTTTTCAAATGCTCCAAACAGCCATTCATTTTTAGTAATTTCAATGTTGTTCATCACAGCACCAAATACTTAATACTTAAAGACTTAACAGGCTATTTATTTTCAAACTTAAACATTTTTATATTTTAAATTTGGACTACAGCATGCCCTAATGATTAGACATTTTACATGATTATTTACATGTTATTGTTCAGTAAACTTGAGCTATTATGACTCTGTAACACTATTTGAAGTGTCTAGTTTAAAATAAGCTTTATGAATATAGACCATAGGGTTTAAGAGCTGCAGACATTTTCATTTAATGTCGTTTTCAGATTTCAAAAATTGCGCTTTAACCTGTTGTTATAGCCTAATTCTTTTGCACTTAAAATTTAACTTTTATATATTTTTGGTGCATTGTATTATTGTATTTAAACATTCAGAACTTTATTTTTGTTATTACAAAAATAGTTCTTAAACCTGTTATACTATGACAACACTTTTTTTGCAACTTATTTCAATATCGTGATAATACCGTATACCGTGATAAAAGCTTCAGCAATTAATCGCAACATGAAAAATTGATACCGGCACATGCCTAATGCACATCAATGTTTGAACAACGTTACCATGGGAGTGAACGGAGTTGTCAGAATGCTTAATAAAGTTGGACTTTATCTGACTGTTTTGTTGACATTCCCTTTAGCACAGAGCTCCATCTAGTAGATGCATAACGCAAACGTTTGACTGCAGTATCTTCTATTATATGCGCTTTATAATCCGGTGTGCCCTATATATGAAAACAGTTCTAAAATAGGCCATTCATTGAAGGTGCGCCTTATAATCTGGTGCGCCTTATAGTGCGGAAAATACGGTAGTACACACACGCATACCAGAGCAAGAGTGCACACATTAACAAGATTTGTTTGGGTTACAGAAGCTGTCGGCAGCACTGTCATTTTGTTTTTATAATAATATTAAAAACAAATAATGTTATTATTATTATATGTTATCATTTATATAGCACACTTCTGGGTACTTAAAGTCCCTGTAAAGTCAAAATTGAACATGTGTTCTGAGTTTCTCACACCACAGATAAATGTGTTATTAACCACCTAGCCAACTTTGAATCATCACCAATCCGCTAAGTACATACAATATCTTATTGAAATCTTGAAAAAATAAGCAGAATTCTCTGCTCTCAAATGCTGGGGGCGTGTCCGTTGATCGGTGCCGAAACCACACCCACTCGCGGGAAAGCGGCCGTAAACACACAAGACAACAACAGCACTCAAGTACAGCTCACGAGTCACGACGCCACCAGATGTTGGCGGGACGGGAGGATGAAGGTCGGGGCGGGAGATAGTCGGTTCGGCCCCATTCTGCAGAGGATTATCAGTGAATCCCAGTTGTTGCTGATGAAAGTTTGTAAAACTATCCGGTGTAAAGACACTGCAGAGGCAGGTGTTGGTGGTGATCGTCAGCACTCCATCAAGGTAGCTGTTCTCAAATGAATCCATCTCTTCTTGAGATCGTCTTTTTTGTTTTGTAGGCTGTTTTGTAAGTTGTAGGCTGTAGTAACTAACGGTACTGACAGTAACTCGCAATCTAGCGGGTGAACTGATGCGAAATTGAGAATGTACTCTAGTTATGGGGGGCCAACATGCCAAGGGGCTCCAGTGCGTCATCGAGCCACCGTTTTAACCCCGCCCAAAAAATCCGGAACACAGCAATGGTGAAAAACTTCTTAACGGTCTAACTTCTGAATTCAGTACTACATAGTTCACAGTCTTTGTAATGTGTTTCAACAATACATTTCTAACATTTCTAATGAGTTTAGAAACAAATCTCAGAATTGGCTTTACAGGGACTTTAAAGCACTTTTTCATGGAAGGAGGGAACCAATGTGCAGCATCCACCTGGATAATGCGCCGGCAGCCATATTGTCGGAACACCCACAACACCCCAGCTGATTGGTGAAGAGGAGACAGAGTGATGAAGCCAATCCATACATGGGGATGATAAGGAGGCCATGATGGACAGAGACCAATGGCCAAATTTGGTCAGATTCCCAAATAACCCAGCGTTAAGGAAACAGTGGATGCAGTTTGTTTTTCCAGAGCAGCAACGGAGCTGAAACGGCCTTGAGTGAAACGTCTGTGTTTTTGGGCACATAAGTGCATATCATGTAAACAACACAAACATATAGTGAATAGAAAGTTACCCAGGGGTAATGCCATAATGTAGTGTGTGTGTGTGTGTGTGTGTGTGTGTGTGTGTGTGTGTGTGTGTGTGTGTGTGTTCATGTCTCTTTAGCTCCGCCCACTGCATGCCTCCACGAGTTCAGCTGTTTTCAGAAAGAATCGGTACAGCGTGTCTGTCTTTTATAAATATGATAAAACTAAAGACTGTTCAGAGATATGAAGGATCCAGTACTACTCAATAGGTACTCAAGTGTTATGCACCCTTTAAGAAAAGTGCTAAGCAGAATATTTGCTCCATCTAGTGGTTTAAAAGAGAAAAATGTCCAATGTGCCTTTTACCCTGGTGCGTCATTAGCCCTGTTGTACCCCGCATTTGCTTATTTCTTCAGAACCACAACGAGAATAACTTTGAATTGCCTTTAAGGTTTTTATGTTTGAACAGACTTTTTCCACCATTAAGTTTCATACCAAGGTCATTACCCTTTGCTGGGAAGTTATTTGTACCTTCATTTAACTTATCAGACAGTGTATTTCAGTTCAATACACAACATCAGCAGGAAGACACATTTCACTTATTTCTCTCTAGACTCTCGAATCCTCCTGAAAATGTATAATTTCAGATGTGAACACACGTGGTGACTGGAACAATGATCTTGAGTCAGTTTTTCGCATATTTTTAATAATACTGCTATATGTGATGTCTTTGAGCACATATTTCCCCAAGCATCTTTGTTTTGCTTGAACGGTGTATGTTTTGTGTACTAAACTGCGTCACATCACATTTGTGTAAATACATCAGTGTCTGCACTGATTACTTAATTTCCCATTGCAACTGAATCAATCATTCAGCATCCACCGCATAAACTTTGTTTGTAAATGAACAAACTGGAATAGTCTTAGTGGTCTGCGGTCATAAAGGATAAGCTGCAAAGCCATTATCGTTTTTCCCCCTCAATATCCTTGCAAATTTCCATAAGCCTCTCATAATGAAAGAAAAACTTGGAGGCTCTCTCCTCCATGGCTCTTTGATCAAAGGGAATGTATATTAGATGAGACACTCCAGTTAACACTAATGGAATTCATTTCAAGTGTTTATTCATAACAACTTCCCTTTGTCTCTGCTGTGGTGTTGTAGACATGTGATAATGGAACGTCCACATTAAAACCAGGGAAATTTAATTGTTGTGACGTCACATAGATCCTGAAATCATTATTTACTTAAACGAATGTCACAACTCATACGCTTCTCTTTAAAAAAAAATTTTTTATATGGATTACAAGAAAAAAAAACTTTCTTTTTTACAGTTTTAACTTTCTTAACTTTTCTTATTGTAATGTTGCTGTTTGAGCATGAACAAAGTCTAAAGCACAAAGTAAGCACTGTTTCTAAACTCCCTGAAATGCCTCGATTGTAGTCTTGAGATTTATTCCAGGAACATACACATCACAACATCCATCATTTTAATAATTCCAGCACAAGGCATACGCAAAAAAAGGGGCAAGGCCTGGTTGAGTTGCATTAGTAGTTATGGTAAGGGTGTGACATTTCCCAAACATGCTCAAAGCGGTTGACCAATCAAAACACACTGGTTCAACTGACCAATCAGAGCACATTGCACTTTTCAGAAGGAGGGGCTTCATAGAGACAAGAGCTAAACAGGGCTGTGTTTCCCAAAAGCATCGTAAGCCTGGAAACGCAGCCCAGAGTCTTACTGACAGACTGGGAAGAGAGATGCTGCAACAATGTTTTTTTTTTAACATTCAAGCATTAACACCTGTTCTAGTAGAGCCTGAAAACAAAATCAATAATTTGCTAAAGTGCATAATATGGTTATTTGTTTTACAGAATAAAAGTAGTCATACAACTTGAAATAAATAATAACATAATTCCCATGTGGGGGCAAACTATTCCATTCATCATTAGCAAATGCTTATATTTTCATAAATGAATTTCTACCTAATACTTATTCTGCACACATGCACAGTGTGAGGCTTTATGTAATTATTTCCCTATCATGGCATTTTGAGGCTAAAGGGGCCTGTAATAGCAACTGAAGCATCTTCAGTTTTGCACGTCCAACAGCAGTAAAGAGGATTTGGAGAGCAAACAGTGTGTGAATCTCGACTGGAGTTTGAAATAGGTTTGGATGACTGGATTCAGTCTGCAGATGCTCTTCATCAGTGGTGCATATTATAGCCTGCTGAGACCATGGGCTTCACTGAAGACACTGTTAAGATTTTGACATAACCATGGCCACAAACACTAGAAAACACTGAAGAAGATGTGCTGAAAGATTATAAGAAAAAAATAGAACAGATATTTTAGAAAGTCAGTACAGAATTTTGTTCGTTCATTTATTTATTTATTTAATGTAAGTACATGGCAGTTAAAGAGAACATATAAAATGTGACCATTTTATCACAATACCACAATTAAATAAACATACTGGTGAATTTTCAATCACATCACAGTTTTTGGTTTGAGAGGGTGTTCTATTTATTTATTTATTTATTTAGTTAGTTAGTTAGTTAGTTAGTTAGTCATGTCCTAGCTGCAAATTTTAAAATTACATTCTAAAAGAAAAAATGGCCAATTTATCGAGAAATAGCCCAGGTGTTTCTTCCTTAAAACAATAAATAAAATGGAATCATTTAATTTGTACAATTATTTATTTTTAATCTAATTTAATCAATCTAATTTAATAATTTAATCAGTATCCTTTCTCTAATCAGTATAATATTTAAAAATAACTTTATTAATTAATTTATTTATTTAAATGTGATTACATGGTTAAAATAAGGAACTTATTCCAGGTCTTCATTTCTTTTTCTTCCTAATATTAAAATAAACAAATAAACAAACATTGTTGACATTCAACATGTTTCAAATGTATCTACTTCTTTAAACTTTAACGTGTCCCCAAATGATCAGGTTGATATAATGGATTTTCCAGGTGCAGAAGTGGAAGCTGCACTGAATTACATGGTCCTGTTTGTTGTTTGTTCAGCCTCACTGTCATTAATTCATTGACTGAAAAGGGGAACAAGAAAAGAAAGGAAAACCACCTACACTGCTGGCCAGAGCCGGCATCTTTCAATCTAATTAAAACCCTGTTCCAAAAAATCTAGAGTATCACTTCCTTCCCAAATTGCTGCAGTCTATACACACTTTTATTCCTTAAATATCCTCCAGACAAAAGCTCACAAGTCCCATGGATCAAACTGAAATCCACCTCCTTTAGAAGTGGTAATAAAAGACGGAGATATCGTAGCATGTCATCCTATAGCTTGCCTAAGTGTCACGTGGGGTGCGACCGCCTCAGAGTGCCAGACACCGCTCACTTGGAACCCAAGATGATACTGCATTGATAATGGGGCCAACACCCTAAGAATGGAAAACATGCAAACATGACATGGAGTTATTCAGTGTCAGGTCTTTCAACCTCAGATGCAATGCCCTGGAGATATGTGATTACAGTGTGTGCCGTTCGCCTCCAATTAGTATATTGGGTGAACAAGGGACGAGAATAAATGCCTAAATAATTGAATCACCGGATGTCTGCTTCAACTGTGTGTTCTAAAGACGTCACAACTGACTGCTTTTGTTCAGATGGCAATCGGGGAGTGATGGAGGGAGATGATGTTTAACGTCTGCAGCTCTTAATTGTTTAGGCCAGGTTTTTTCAGGGTTAGATGTTGTGTAATTTAATAATGTGTGACATGTCCTATTTTTGATAGTTTGGAACATTACATGTTTTTACATGAACAAACATGTTGTTGAACTGAATTTCAGCAAGGCTGTGGCACATAATGTATCTGGGATAAACCCTGATCTCAGTTTTCCTGGAGGGAAAGAAAACACAGATACTACAACCTTAAAAAAAAAAAAAAAAAACATTTGTTGGTCACAAATAAGCAGGAGTGCACTTCCCTAAAGCATTGTTAGCCAGCTATGGTTGCAAATTCTGTTGGTGAGAACATACTTTAACATTTCAGTGTTTCCGAAAACCATAACTTCAGCAAACCTCACGACTTGGCCGAGTCAATGACTTAACATGGATCATGCACTTGAGTAACATCGGTAACACCAGAGTGTGACATAAGAAGAAACCCTAGATTTAATCAAATATTTGTAAATAAATAAAAACCAGTGAGGACAAAAAGAGCGAAGTTGTCCTCAGATGCATATTTGTTATTTTCAGCAATAATCGCACATTAATTTTATCTTTAACCAATTAATTAGCAGAAGTTATTCCGCCACCACCTGCGTGATGTCACTAATGATAGACCAGCGATGTTGAACCAATGTAGTTCGAATGACATGTGTGACCAAAGATACTATGTGGTTTCGGGAAATAGTTGCGACTAGCTAGGTATGCTACTGCATCATACAATGTTAGTTAAGCAGCCAGTTATTTTAGAGCAGGGGTGTCCAGACTCGGTCCTAGAGGGCCACTGTCCTGCATAGTTTAGCTCCAACTTGCCTCAACACACCTGCCTAGAAGTTTCTAGTTTTCCATTTCAGAATGCTTCCTCGGGTTTAACATACCTCCCATTCTGAAATGCTTCCTCGGGTTTGACATACCTCCCATTCTGAAATGCTTCCTCGGGTTTAACATACCTCCCATTCTGAAATGCTTCCTCGGGTTTAACATACCTCCCATTCTGAAATGCTTCCTCGGTTTGACATACCTCCCATTCTGAAATGCTTCCTCGGGTTTAACATACCTCCCATTCTGAAATGCTTCCGGTTTAACATACCTCCCATTCTGAAATGCTTCCTCGGTTTGACATACCTCCCATTCTGAAATGCTTCCTCGGGTTTAACATACCTCCCATTCTGAAATGCTTCCTCGGGTTTAACATACCTCCCATTCTGAAATGCTGGGTTTGACATACCTCCCATTCTGAAATGCTTCCTCGGGTTTAACATACCTCCCATTCTGAAATGCTTCCTCGGTTTGACATACCTCCCATTCTGAAATGCTTCCTCGGTTTGACATACCTCCCATTCTGAAATGCTTCCTCGGGTTTAACATACCTCCCATTCTGAAATGCTTCCTCGGATTTAACATACCTCCCATTCTGAAATGCTTCCTCGGGTTTGACATACCTCCCATTCTGAAATGCTTCCTCGGTTTGACATACCTCCCATTCTGAAATGCTTCCTCGGTTTAACATACCTCCCATTCTGAAATGCTTCCTCGGTTTAACATACCTCCCATTCTGAAATGCTTCCTCGAGTTTAACATACCTCCCATTCTGAAATGCTTCTGGGTTTAACATACCTCCCATTCTGAAATGCTTCCTCGGGTTTGACATACCTCCCATTCTGAAATGCTTCCTCGGGTTTGACATACCTCCCATTCTGAAATGCTTCCTGGTTTAACATACCTCCCATTCTGAAATGCTTCCTCAGGTTTAACATACCTCCCATTCTGAAATGCTTCCTCGGGTTTGACATACCTCCCATTCTGAAATGCTTCCTCGGGTTTGACATACCTCCCATTCTGAAAATGCTTCCTTGCTTAATTATACTCCTATCTAGAAATGCTTCCTGGTTTGACATACCTCCCATTCTGAAATGCTTCCTCGGTTTAACATACCTCCCATTCTGAAATGCTTCCTCGGTTTGACATACCTCCCATTCTGAAATGCTTCCTCGGTTTAACATACCTCCCATTCTGAAATGCTTCCTCGGTTTGACATACCTCCCATTCTGAAATGCTTCCTCGGGTTTAACATACCTCCCATTCTGAAATGCTTCCTCGGGTTTGACATACCTCCCATTCTGAAATGCTTCCTCGGTTTGACATACCTCCCATTCTGAAATGCTTCCTCGGTTTAACATACCTCCCATTCTGAAATGCTTCCTCGGTTTGACATACCTCCCATTCTGAAATGCTTCCTCGGGTTTGACATACCTCCCATTCTGAAATGCTTCCTCAGTTTGACATACCTCCCATTCTGAAATGCTTCTCGGTTTGACATACCTCCCATTCTGAAATGCTTCCTCAGTTTGACATACCTCCCATTCTGAAATGCTTCGGTTTGACATACCTCCCATTCTGAAATGCTTCCTCGGGTTTGACATACCTCCCATTCTGAAATGCTTCCTCGGTTTGACATACCTCCCATTCTGAAATGCTTCCTCGGTTTGACATACCTCCCATTCTGAAATGCTTCCTCGGGTTTAACATACCTCCCATTCTGAAATGCTTCCTCGGGTTTAACATACCTCCCATTCTGAAATGCACTTGAAAAATGCACTTAAATTAGCTTTTTTTTTTTTTTTGTCCCCCAGGAAACGATTAAATGTAATTTCACTGCAAATATTTTCATCAAGAGGACACCGCCAAAATGACAAAAATAGCATCCTGTATATGAAGAGGCTGCAATAATTTGTAGGGAGTTACAGGAGGGAGCTTTTTTTTTGCTTGCTATATCCACATGCATATTTATTTGAACAGTACCATTTATAATGATAGTTAATATCAGGGATGCAGAGCATAATTAGTAAGGCTGCTGAATGCAGAGAGGTAAGGAAAGTTTGCCAAGTTACACCCATGAACCATTTATGCTTAAAGCTTTACCTGATTGAATTATATCCTTAAACTTAATTTTTAACTGCTACCACTTTTTTTTTTTTTGTGGTAAACCAAGAAAATGAATAATTAGTTCAATAACTTACTGTTTTGTCAGTTTTCATATTATAACAATGATTAAGAATTAAAGTTAGTCAGTGGCTGTATGCTATTTACACTAAGTGCAAATAACATATTTTCTTAGTGATAGATGATATTTACACTAAGTGCAAATAGCTGTAGATGCTGTTTACTAAGTTAAATAGCATATTAAGTTGATATATTCAATATAAGTTGTTATATTCAACAGCATATTAAAGTAGCAGTTCTTTGCAATATGTGTAAATAGTAATTACATGCACTTTATTTTGACAGATATATATTATTTGCACCTCAGTAATGTTGTACATTAACAGGATGCAATAATTACATTGAGTGTAAATGATTATATTCATTAAAATTATTAAATGGATGCCACCTTAATGGGACAATAAAAGCCCTCCATACACCTACCGCTACCCCTACCCAATAAAGGCTTTTATTATTGTTAAACATTTCATTAGGCACTTTATTTCCACATTTAGAGCATTTTCTTAATTTGTATTGAAAGTAAATGCATTTCTGGTGTGATTTGCGATGAAAAAAGAGATAAGAACAAACTGTGCACAAGATGGATTCGAACCCAGTCAATTGCGTCAAAATCAAGATGCTTAAACCATATGCTTTACTGATTGCACCACTGAAGATGTTGAACTCTGAGCGCTTTTGTAAATTTTATTTGGCCCAACCAGACATTGGTAGGCGGAGCTAGTGCGAATAGCACTTGCCAACAAGGAATGCTATTTGCACTTAGTGTGAATAGACACTCCGTTAAAGTTTGACCCGGAAGTAGGCAGACATCTTTTTGTCTGGTATTGTTGCCATGATGAATTGTAATTTCGGAGCTCCACTGATCATGACTTTTCATAGTCGTGAAACTTTCTCAATTCAGCTGTTCTGAAACCCAAAACTCAGAGTTTCCCATCTCAGGTTAAGTCAACTCAGAGTTCAAGTTTGAACCTGCTTATTGAAATGGGCCCCTGGGGGGTATTTCAGAAAGCAGGTTATGCGCCTTGCCTGGGTATGTTTAAGAGTAAGTAAGTGGATAACCTCAACTTTCAGTTCCAAAAACAGGTAACTTTCAGGGTATGCAAGTAACTATGGTAACTCACTCTCTGGACATAACCTGTATACAGTATGTACCCAGCAGCTCAAGATCCATGGTTAGTTTGCTTAAGAGGTATTCAGATGTGTTTTATATAATTAATATAGTTATCAATATAATCAAATTGGTTTCAGTTATAAAATACACAATATGATATATTAATTCTAAAGATTTAAATTAGAAATAAAATAACAAGGTAATGTTTAAATGTTAAATTCAAATATATTTATTATTTATTTTATTGTCATCTCACACATGGATCTGCATTCAGTTACTTAGCATCAAACAAACAATATAATCCTTGTGTTGAGTGAATAACGATTATTTATTAAACAAAGTCATTGAAAACAATTACTACATAACCACCAAATAGGTGGCAGTGTGCCCTAATGCTGCGTTCCACTCCACTTTTAGACACGCACTTGCAAACTTCCCTAAGCACTTCCCCTCTGGGAATCCCGCCACCATTTTGAAGTGCGTCCCACTTCGTGAAGTGGACAAGGGCAGTTTACATGGACAGACCCTTGCTCCCTCAGTCACATCAGGCAGCTTCATAT
Organism: Gobiocypris rarus; assembly: GCA_023029165.1. Classification (NCBI taxonomy): domain Eukaryota; kingdom Metazoa; phylum Chordata; class Actinopteri; order Cypriniformes; family Gobionidae; genus Gobiocypris; species Gobiocypris rarus. The sequence continues at coordinate 45,108,890 of CM040932.1, forward strand.
ACCACAATGCAACACGATTGTGACGTCACCGCATATCACGTTTAATTTATCCAACACAAACAACTCTACGATATGTTAATTATTTTTAAAAACATGTAAAACAACCCAAACACACCTATATACATATAAAATGCTACATTAAACAATTTCATAAGGGAAAAAATAAAAATAAATCAGTGATCAGGGGCTTAGGACGTTCCAGTTCTCATGCAATGTAAGCAATGACGCAAATCTGAGTGAACGAAACGGAGGGAAGTTAGCATGTGAAGGGCATAATAAAAACGAACTGGAACGCAGCATAAGTAGGTCATGTAAATCACCGTTAAACAAAAGATGAGGAAGTTGAATGGTGTGCTTTATCTTAGCGTCTGTTTCCATGGTGAATCATTGATTCGTCGCTCTGTTGAGAATGTCTTCTGTGTTCATGGTTAACATACTCTGAGTTGTCGGAACCAGCATACCTCGAGTAAGCCAGAGAAGTATACAATTGCCACAGATATTTATAATATTATCCCGGATAGCAAAAAAAAAACACCTGCTACATATACAAAGAGAAAAACCCAAACAAAGTAAGTTAGCAAGTTGTTTGATCAACACAATTAATTTCAAAAATATATCTTATTCTAATATATATATATATATATATATATATATATATATATATATATATATATATATATATATATATTACCTGCATTTTGTTTTAGAGTTAATGGAAGTGACCTTTAACTTGGCAGAAAATTACGATACCTTTTCTGTTTTTCAGATTTTTTTCTTAAATTGTATGTTGTTAATGACAGAACTTGCAACCGTAGTTGGTTATTAATGCTTTTGAGAAACGCACCCCAGAATGTTTAATGCAAAAAAAAAAAAAAAAAGGAGATTGGAGCAAATGAGACTACCAGACCAACATTATAGAAATAGAAACTAAGTGATCAATAACATGGCCTGTTGTTTGTCATGAAACCCTAACATGAACCTTAGATTATCCAAAGCAAATTATCCCATTCGCTGATTTAAAGGGTTACTTCAGCGATTAGCATTAAGCTTTGTATCAGTAGAAACCCGGGATTATATTCAAATTATCATACTTTCCCCCCCTCATATGACCTTGAGACGTGAGAATTATGTATTTTATTTCTGGAAAAAATTTTGTCCAGAGGCTAAAGACTACAGCCAGCAGGAGGCGCTGTTTCCACATGTTTTCAACATCACACACACAGCACTCGGCTCGGGGAGCTGCGGAGATGAATGTAAACGGAGCGGTGGAGAGCAAAGTGAGTGTTTCAACTTTTCAAATGAATTCCTATGAGAGTTAAGCTTCCAAAGAGATGAACTGAAAATGCGGCAGACTGATCATGTGCTGTGAATGCGGCTGCGAATCCGGCGATTACCTCAGCTCATGTGATGAATGTAATCGGACTCCTGCTGTGTTAGTGCCGTGACGGTCGTGACACTCAATCGACTCACTCATAATATATTGAACAGACACGTTCAGTTTTTAATTGTAGTGTCGCTAACTGAACCGATTTTATGAAAATGAACGCAGGTGGCAAGTGATCCAGTATTCCAGTAGCCATGCCTAGAGTAGGGCAGCGAAGCAGTGCATTCTGGGAATTGTTGTCTTTCATCCCCATTAGACAAAAATACATTTTCTGTTTTCTCAGTCTTGAAGGCACCAAATTCAAAAATAATTTCACATTTCTTACATTAATGACCCAGTTTAAATACAGATTCATCTTCCCAGCGCTGAAGTACCCCTTTAATAGTGTAAATATTTCCAGTGGTCAGAGTAAGTTGTGAACCGAAAATGTAAAATAGTACTCGTTTTCTAATTTTCAGTTAACAACTTCGTGATGCTAGATGCTCAGTCCAACACTTACTTGTGTGCTTGTTTGTCCATTTAGCTTGTTTATACGAATAGCGAGTTACTTCTCTGTTCATTATAATAAAAATTGGGTGTAAAAAGGCAGTGACAGCACAGTCCAATGTAAAGCCGTCCAACACGGACAGCCTAGGAAATTGTTTCTTTTCTGGATGAGGTTGTTTGTTTTTTAAACCACAATTTAAAGCACCCTAACCTTGGGTGTTATCAGCATCAAATAAGACGCCACCTGCCTTAGTTTCCCATTTGTTCAGACCATATTAGAGTGTAGAAAGCAATTTCTTTATGTTATTGTTGATGACTCACAGCGCTGCATTTTGATATTGTGCTTGAGGAACGAGACATAGATGAATGCCAGCTATGGGCTGAATGTAAATCAGTGGAGTAGTCAAGCTCTCTGCTGCATTTCAATGCACTGGGGAGCTATTAGGAATTACCCACAGAGCCCTATTTTTTTCCTTTTTTTCTTTCCCCAGCTCAGTTCTGTGTGTGGCTCTGAGACCGGGCCTTTGCTGCATGTCCTTTTAACTGTAATGAAGGAAGGCACGGTTTGGCATCAGTTGAGCACTTTAGTTGCAGTACACACACTGGGTCCCTGGTGCTTTCTGAGTCACAGCAAAAGCAGGTTGGAGTCATGTAAAGATTGATCAGTGTGAGTCATGATGGGAAACAGAGAAGAGTCTGTGGCCTGGAAGCTCATCATGGAGGTAATGGTGCTGCCACGTGTCAGGGGAACTTACTAATCCAACTGTTTTGCTCACTTTGGCCTCAGGGAGGTACAAAACCTTCTGTTCATGATACAATTACTCCCAGAAGTGCTATTACAGATGCATTATTAGTTTCATTGTTCCCTGCGTGAATATCAATAAAGTTATACACAGGAAAAAGTCTGACATGGATGCAAAGATGAATTACGATCCTGTGAGACCAAATTATGAGAATTAACACAAATTGGGTGAAATGTATTGCAAAAAAGAAAACAATGTCATACAACTAGTGTACAACATCAAATCTGGAATAAGTTGTTCAGGGGGCACTGAGGAGGGGCCCGGAACAGCCATTTTTCAATTCCCCATTTATCTTAAATTGTGGTAACAGTCACTGGCACACATTCAAGTGCTGTTCGTCTCTCTGTATCAATTTTCCATCTGCTGTGGCTTGTTTCCAAGTATTAGGGCAGTCGGAGGTCCTGTGGCACTGGCCCCATTGGGCTCAGTATATTTTCCGTCCATGACATGGAAAGCAACTACATTAATAAAAAGCATAATTTATCAAAGTTTTAAAATCTGATTTTAAATTGATAACAGGATTATCCATATTTGAAGCTGATGAAAAGAGCAGTTATATGTCCAGCTTGATCTCATGAAAATGTGTATCTATAGCACAAATTGTATTTAGCGTGCAATTTATACGCCAGAATTAGTTTTTGCGCATATGATATGTTTATTCATGTAACCCACACCACTAAACCTGCCCAATGGGGTGACAATGCGTATCATACGCACGTAAAAAGTAATTTTTCCGTATAAATCGCACAATAAATACAGTTTGTGCTCTATATACGCATTCCATGAGAACTTAGTAAACACACTATAAACAAAAATAGTTATTGGTATTATTTTCAATAATCTGTGTTGGACAAAGTAGCCTGTACTTGAGTAAGTCCAAATACTCTGATTAAATACTGTTAAATGGGTTGTTGATGTGATGGCATTTTCACTGTCACACAAGATAAAAATGAATATAATTAGTATTGGCATCATTTACAACATTTCTCTATATTATGGACCTGTTGATATAAAAATTATTTTGTCTTTAGATTTTTTAAATTTTTTACCCAAATTTCAAAATTGTCCTATGGTGTGACTCAAGCATAGATCAATAAATTACAACTTTTATAAATTAAAAAGAAAAGCATACACATGTTAAAGGAACACTCCACTGTTTTTTTAGAAATAGGGCTTATTCAACTTCTTTTCTACATTTAGATATGTGGGCAAATGCATTTTTGTCTCAGTGCATCCATTGTTTTAGTTTGGCCAGGGTCGCCGCTAGCTTAGCATAATGATTGGAATCCAATGTTGCCAGCTAGCATGTCCCGAGTAAAAGTGATAAAAAAAAAAAAAAACCCACCTAATTACTTCTTGTGGTCTGCGTATTCACAATGAATACAAATAGCGATGCAGATTAAGACTAGGCGATTTCCTAGGCAGATATTAACTTGGGACTAAATTATGGGGAAGCACAGGACGAAGCACTGCTACTTGGGTGCAGAGATATCACGCAATACATGCACAACATACTCCTGTCATAATCATAATCATGTGTTGCATGATATCTCTGTGCCCAAGTAGCAGTGCTTCGCCTGTGCGCTATTTGTATTCGTTGTGAATACGCAGGCCACAAGAAGTAATTAGGTGTTGTTGTTTTTTCTTGTTTTTTTCACTTACTTGGGACATGCTAGCTGGCAACATAGGATTCAATTCATTATGCTAAGCTAAACTAGCGGCGACCCTGCCAAACTAAAACAAACAAAAATGCATTTGCCCACATATCTAAATGTAGGAAAGATGTTGAATAAGCCCTATTTCTAAAAACGGAGGAGTGTTCCTTTAATGCCTCAGGCATAATTTGTAAAAAAGTGTTTATTTTAGTAAATGGCAATATTTTTTTTCATCCATATATTTATATATTTCTAAATGCATAGGAACTTGATACATTTTCTCACTGAAAACCATGGCCCTTTCCCAAATGGCACCCTAAACCCCAATTTCATGATGTAATGCCGCTTTGACTGTCAGGAAGAAGTCCGCTGCGGAACCCGCACCAGTGCTGGCTCAGCTGAAGTGCACTTCGAGGGCGCATATTCGCAAAGGACCGCAAAGGGGGCACCCGCGAGCACCCTTCTGAGACCTAGAATGACAAATGGGACACCCTACGGTCTTGTGGGCTTAATGGACACGCGCACACGGTAGCCATTGTAAGTCCATAAGGCCGAAAGTGCATATCAATTGTGCCATTTGGGACAGGGATTAAGTTTTCCGGCGTGACACCATATCCTGGTTTTAAATCGGGCAATTCCACCGACAAGTTTCATTAGTTGAAGGACCCCATTGAAGGTCATGTTACTGTGAAGCCCATGACATGCACATGTTAGATTGTGTCTCAACTGAATTGTTCAAATTTGTAACTTTTTGGATCCACTATAAAAGTGTTCATTTCTGTTGTCCTTTGGTGTGACACCCCTATATTCATAATTCTTTCTCTGTCACACCACAGGACACATATTAGTACAAATGTTCAAAAAACAGCGAAAGAATTGGCAAAGTTATTGACCCCTTATATTTTCTCAAACAGCAGGCTTCACACTACATAATACAAACACATTTTTTTCTGCTTATGAGTATTAATTTTTAAGGTTTAAAAACACTTTCTTGTTTAAATCATGGAACATTTGTTTATTTGATCTAAAATACACTAAAACAGTTATATTGTGAAATATTATTGTAACTATATAACTTTTTTATTTTTACATTTTCAGCATAATTACTCCAGTCTTCAGTGTCACATGATCCTTCAGAAATCATGTGATTTGCTACCCAAGTAACATTTCATATTATTATCAATGTTGAAAACAGTTGTGCTGCGCAATATGTTTGTGGAAACCATGATTATTATATGTTTTTTTCAGGATTTATTGAGCATTTATTTTAAATAATATAGAACGCTAGTCTTCACTGTCACTTGATACATTTAATGCATCCTTGCTGAAAACAAGTATTATTTTCTTACTTTTTTATTTCTTGACTACTTTGACAAATTCAGAGAGTTGTTCAAAGCAGATCACTGAATCAGTGATTTGTTGATTGAAGAGTATCTGCAGTCGAATCAATCCAGTTCACAAATGAATCGTTCACTGCGATTTGTGAATGGATTCTGGAGGTTGTATTTTGCTTGTTGACCAAAAAACAAAAAAGGTTAAAGGGTTTGTTCACCTAACGCTCATGCCGTTCCAGCCCCGTAAGACCGCCGTTCATCTTTGGAACACAAATGAAGATATTTTTGTTGAAATCCGATGGCTCAGAAAGGTCTCCATTGGCATCAATGTCATTTCCTTCCTCTCTCAAGACCCATAAAAGGTACTAAATACGTTGTTACAAAGTCCATCTCTCTACAGTGGTTCTACAATAATTTTATGAAGCGACGAGAATAGTTTTTGTGCACAAAAAACAACAACAACTAAATAACGACTTATGTAGTGATGGGCCGATTTCAAAACACTGCGGTTTGACACGCGATCCGAATCATGAATCGATATGCTGATTCATAATGCTCCGAAGCTTCCGGAAGCAGTGTTTTGAAATCTTTATACCAATACCATAACTGTACCATGCTACCACCACTGTTTTTGTAAGGATTTGAGATATTGAAGTCAAAACATTATGAAGTACCCTCCTCAAATATTAAGGAGAATGAATTTTATAGAGGGTCATGATGAAATCCACAGCTCTCTGTGCTCTTTTAACAGGCATGGCACAGAGATTATTGGATTTGTGCTGAATTTTGAGTGACTGACAGGAGTTTATTTTTGGGCGCAGGTCTGTCATGTTGCTGTCTGTCTGGCATGGATACAGGGCTAACTGGAGTATTTGCTCAGGGCCAGTTTCCGCTGTGTAGCTTATGCTGATTGGATGATTGCGCTAAAACCAAAGGATGACTGCCAAGAGACATAAATACCCTCTGAGATAACAGCCAAAAGTGATGAAATACAGCAGGGATGTTTGATAATGCTTTCACAGACTTAACTTTCAGTGATGGATTTATCAAATGCTACATCTCGAGTTTCGGTTGTGAATGCTGATCATCTATTCATCTTAAGTTCTTTTAACGGATATTTCTGTCCTCACTCTAAATGCGAAGCATATCAATTTTTCAGTGCTAAAATACTTACTTGTCTCCTGTGCTATTTTAATATGCAGAGACAAATATGAATTATCCATTAGTATGTTTATTCCCCTGAAAAATGTAAACAGAGTCTCTGTAGTGTTATCAAAACAGTGCTCTGTTTATTTGTGCATTCCAACACAGCAACAGTGTCTCCACCAATGATGCGAGTTTGGGGCGAGTCTCTTAGTTTGTTTGACCAATGGCAGATGAAGTGCTCAGAAAACCTCTAAAACCTTATAGCTTAAATTTGGATAAACTGTCTGTGTCCATCACTCAGTTGTATGCTGATGTTAACGTTTAAAATGGACAGTCATATTGACCATGGGACTATCAGGGGGCAAAGATATCACACAGCAGTTGAATTTCACAAGGATCGTGAGAAAGTCGATAAAATTAATAGAAAAGGGAGGTGAATTGTCATTCAGCAGTATACCACTGTGAAAATGACTAAGAGAGCAGAATAAAGTCTGTGGCCCGAGTCAATGAAATAGCTGAGGAGAGCAATTGTACCTTGGGGGTGTTTCCTGCCACCCCTGCTCTCTATCACAGCGGTTTAGATAATAGTATTCTTTTCTTGAACATACAGCACATCTGTTTTAGGTTAAAGCAGTGCTGCTATCAGAAAATGAGCAGATCATTTGGTTTGCAGTAAGCTGTTTGTACAAAATGCAATAACAATCCACAGTAAAAATGTAAAACATATTTAAATTTGCAACTGAAATGCAAAGGATTCTTACCACGGCTGCATAAAAAAACTAAACAAAAAAAAAAAAATAGTTTACGCTAAGAAAATAACTGTTTTCTACTTTAATATATGTAATTTATTCCTTTGATAGTAAAGCTGAATTTTTAGCAACAAATAAACAAACGAGTGGCGGGAAAAATGGAAACCAAAGAGATATGGCAATTTAGGGCTGGCCCCCAATAAAAGATTATTAAAATCAGAAAATGTGAGAGACCACAAACAACAACAACAACATAAAAATAAAAGATTTAAGAGTTTTGTTAACACTGTGTGGAGTGCCGCGATGCGACCAAGACTGCACACTGCACACCAACAGATTCAAAAACAGAAATAAGTCCATTTGGGAAGTGAGAAGTGCCCATAGGGGAATGGGAGGAAGCCAGCAGAGGGAAGGAACATGGGAGCAGATGATGGAGGGTGGAGCCAGGGAGTGAATGAGGGAGGCCGGAGCCGGGAGTGGATGATAGACGGTGAATCCAGGAGTCGATGAAAGAGGGAGGAGCCAGGAGCGGATGGAGGGTGAAGCCAGGATGCGAATGAGGGACGGTGAAGCCATGGAGCGAATGAGGGAGTGCGGAGCCGGGAGTGGATGATGGAGGGAGGATCCAGGGAGCCAATAAGGGATGGCGGAGTCAGGGAGCGGATGATGGTGGGCAGAGGCAGGGAGTGATGGAGGGCGGAGCCAGGGAGCAGGTGATGGAGGGCAGAGCTGGGAGTGGGTGATGGAGGGCAGAGCTGGGAGTGGGTGATGGAGGGCGGAGCCAGGGAGCAGATGTTGGAGGGCGGAGCCGGGAGAGGATGATGAAGGGCGGAGCCCGGAAGTGGGTGATGCAGGACAGAGCCTAGGGCGTGGATGAGGTAGGGAAAAGCCAGGGATGATGGGGGAGGAGCCAGGGAGTGGGTGATAGAGGAAGGAGCCAGAAAGCAAATCAGGAGCCAGGAGCCCAACCGACTGAGGCAGAACTGCAAGGGGTGGTGGAGACCCAGACGGAGCCGAGGAGAAAAAGACACAAGGTGACACCGTAGGCCTGGAGGACCAAGGCTGAGCAGCAGGCTGGCAGGATTGAAGAGGAGACCAGGCGGACCAGGGCGGTGCTGGTGGAAATGAGGAGAGAAAGAGGAGCCTGGCAGAGTCAAATGTTTGGAGGGCTGAGGCGAAGCCAGAACGACGATGGACCAAGGTGAAGCCAGAGGGATGAGGGAGACTGGGGGATGTAGTTTGATGTCAGGTTTTTTACAGAACATCATGAGGGAAAGAAAATCATGACAGTACTTTTATTTCTGGGTGAGCTATTCCTTTAAGGGACGATATGACACTTAACTCAAAGAAAGAGCGAACACAACAACAGCAGTGCAAATAAAGCTGAAAACAGTAAACAATGAGGTGGTAATTTGCATGATTTATTCATGCCGGAGTCCAGCATTCAGCACAACAAAAATTAGCTCTATATTAATAGATCCAGACACAATATGAGTGTCACGTCATTGACCTAGATATATTTTGTCATCACTGAAAGCAAAGGACCTGCAATGGAACAGGACAGTATCAGTTTCTGACAGTGAGGTGCACTAGTCTTCCTGCTTAATGGACACTGAACGGAGACATTGTCTAGTCTGTGTTATCATGCTGTTTATAAATGTACTCATGTCTGTGCCTGGTGCCAGGCGATGGGCGGCTCGGGGTGTTCTGCACGAGCCTCCAGGTCTGTAATTACAGTACATTGTTGTCAAGTATCTGAGAGGAGTAATTTCAGAAACTCTTAGAGAAGAGGAAATTGACCTGCCTTTTCATTATCTCACGGGTAATTATGTTCTGCCTTTCTACAGTTTTATCCACTGTATTCCCTATGGTTAATGCAATATACACCACTCCTTGTGAATGCGGCAACTTTGATTCATGCTCTGGCACTCGTATGCTCAGTAAATGTGATTCTTGGCAACGGCTGTGAATTTGTATTTTTGCAACTATGCACTTGGTACTGCATTTATCGCACCTGACTGCTGCTATCTCCATAATATGCAGAGCAGAAAATATGTATGCGTTTATGTCTACATTTGGCTAAACTGCCCATTTTTGAGCACATTAATGCCCTATGCTGACAAATATCTATTCAAAAAGCATGCATTAAAGGAATACTTAACCCAATTTTATTTTTTTTCTTCAATTGAGAATAGTTTTTGCACAGCTCATTCACAATGTCTATAAACACACTAAAAAAATAAAAAATAAAATCATGAGTGTACCAATACCGTATGACTCAACTAAGTAAATGTTAAGTTTATTGTGACAGCCTGAACTTCAGTGTAGCTTTCAGATGTAGCTTTTAAATATGTATTTTTATATTTATATATATATATATCTTATTCAAATGTATTTCAAATATATATACACTAAAATGAACTAAAATAAAACTGAAATAAAAATAAATTAAAGCAAAGAAGGAAATAGTTTAAAAAAGACAAAAGCACAGAACAAAATTGATTAAAAAAAAAAAAAAAAAAAGATAAGACATATTTATAAATACTATAATAGTATATAATTATCACTGCACACCTGGCTCAGTGTGCAGTGGAACATCGAAATGTTACTTTATTTATAAAAAAATTAAATAAAAAAAATGATGTTGTGTTACAATGTTGTGTTGTGTTAAGGAGAAGCAGACAAAAGAGACTTTTAATGATTTTTGTTTTCTTTTCATTTTTGAGTTAACTTTTCTGCGGAAGAGTTAAATATGGACTCCACACGTACCAAACGTGGTCCGGATCTGAGTGACACTGTATGTTGCTGTCTGGGAAGTGAGCTTCTTAAAGGGTTAGTTCACCCAAAAACTCCCTCAAGTCATCCTAAATATAAAGCCATAGTTCTCTAGTAGTTAAATATAATGTCACTGTTATTATCAAACAACTGATAACAAGACTCCCGTACTCACTGATCCTGACACAAAGAGATCAGTAGCCAGAAAATGTATAGAGCCTGTTTTACTTAATGAAGGTCTTTCAGGTCATTCAAATTACCCTTTGAAGAACACAGTGAGCTTTGGATGGCATGACCAGTTACTGTGTTATGCTAACAGAGATATAAAAATCACAACTTCTAATCTGATTGGTTGGTTCTTTGGACGCATTCAAGTGGTTGGTTCTTTGGACGCATACAGTCAATGGAGTCGCCATTATTGTGTCATCAAATTAAATGACAGCCTCAAACAAGAACTTTGAATCTTCTATGTAACAGTTTGTTTACTGTAATGTCATCAAAAGTTATGATTAACAGTTTAATAGATGGTTTAATATTAAAAGTTAACAGTTTAATATTAATAGTTGGTCATTTAACACCGCGACGGTTTGTCCCCGTTTTAACGGATTGTTCTTGGAAAGAAGAAGCTGTAATTTAGACCAAATAGTATGCCTTTAGACAAAATAAGGAGCAAATACTCTATGTATGCACAGCATTTACTATAGCTATGTTTTTTGCTAGTTTCAGCCTGACACATTCATTTTCACGGTATGCACCACGTTGTTTAAATAGCAAATGCACTCGCACACATCTGTTCGCCCATGGGCGTGCTGGTCTGAAAACCAGGTGTGTTCAGGCGCATTGTTGGTGTGTTGCTATTTTGAGGAACTGAAAATGACTGCACCATTGACCAACAAAAACCTGGTCTAAAGTATTTTTTTATTTTGTTTTACTTAAAGGGCGCTTTAGTAATATGTGCCTATAATGCGTGTACACTCTGATTATTACACACTCAGGGACACGCAGCAGCACACACACAAGCCAAATATTAAAAATAAATTCTGGCACATAAGTAGTGAATCCGCCATGGAGTGACGGATGTGCCAATAGAGAATGTGTCAGTCCCCAACTGGCTTTTAAATGGAATGGGAGATGAGACTGATTTTTTGCATGTTTTTTATTTTATTTTCTGTTTTTTTGCATGTTATGCCCAAAGCACACCCATGACCCATTAAGAGACTAGATACAACACTTTTAGACCATGCACCTGGCGTGCCATCCTTTTTTCCGTCATTAAACTAACAAAAGTGGATTCGGACCACCCTAAGTTCACTGGCTTCAGACCATGCGCTTAGATCGGTAAAATAGGCCCAAGAAGTGCAGGTAATAAAATGTTTTGAACATTGTACAATAAACAGAAAAGAGAAGAGATTTAACTGTTTCTTGAATATTGTCAGGGACTTTGCGTTGGGAAGATCATTCTACCAGCAAAGAACAGTTGAAGGAAACCGTTCTGGAAAGTGATTTTGTACCTCCCGCTTACCAACTTCAGGAGGGGATGTAGACTCATAAGAGAGAAAGTGGAGGTAGGGTGCAGAACCCGCAGCTGTTCTATATGCAAGCATTAATGTCTTGAACTTGATGTGAGCTGTAACTGTAGTGCAGAGAGATCAATAGAGGTGTGACATGGACTCTCTTGTGTTCACTGAAAACCAGTCGTGCTGTTGTGTTCTGGATCATTTTGATTGCACATGAAGGTCCAGCCAGAAGCGCAATAGCCCAGCCTAGAAATGACAAGGGCCTGGATGATTTGTTGTGCAGCTTGCTTTGTTAGGAAGAGCCTGATCTGTTGTGAAGTGCAAACCTGCACTGTTTTTGCAATGTGGTATTTGAAGGTCAGCTGGTCATCAAACATCGCCCCAAGATCTCTGAATGAACTCGAATGGATTGTTGTTGATGAATTCCGCACTGCAAGTTGTGTTCAGAACATATTTAAATGGTGAAATTGATAGCTTTAAATGATACTGTAATGTTGAATGTCTATCATTAATACAAAACAATTAAAAATAAAAAACAATCAGTAGGACTATTTCATAGAAACATCAGTAGCTGGATTAGTATCAGTGATAGTGGCCTTCACAACATTACAACAGAATATTTACAATATACTCTCTTTAAGTTGTTTCTACATTAATTTGGATAGTAACTGTGAAATTATTACTATATTAAAATATACAAAACGAATTACAGAAATAATATGTGGTTCATCACTTTTTTAGTTGATTGACAGCACTAGGTTTTCATTTGTAATATAGTTTTTATTCTTTTTAGCTTTAGAGTTGATCTAAATTAAAAGTTTACTTATAATATTTAATTTTAATTCACTTTCAATTAATTTCAAGCAACATTTTTTTTTTGTTTTTAGCTTTAGTTTCATTGAACTATAATAACCTTGCATTGAGCACAATTCATTCTCAGTAAATTCCCCTAAAGTGAGTCACGATGCACAAACGCTTAAAGACGAGAGTTTTATCTAACTATATATCCCAAAAGTCCCTAAAGAGCGTTGATACCTCTCCTCCCTTTAGTGTTGAGTGTCACCTTCGTAATCAATCCTTCATATTACACTCGCTCATTATACCTCCCATTTTCTTAATTAGGTCCCGTATCACTCATGCTCTGAAAATACCATGTGTCTGGTTTCCCCAGAACCTGACAAAGAGCTAATGTACACATTGTGAAGATTTCTCAGACGGGATGATGCAGGCCTCCTAGCTCAATACAAGCCTATATGATGCGTTTCTTGGAAATGAGGCCAGTCATTTATACTTCATGAACTGTTTGTCTCTGGTGAAGTAATTATTGATGTCTCTACATCTCGATAAAGCGTCTATCCATCAGCTCTGTTCGTGTAAAACAGCAAATCACTTCCATGAATCCTCAGAGAGAGTTGCTGTCAAAATAATGACCCTCGATGGCTTATTATTGAGACCAGTGTCATACAAATTGATCTAATTTTGATTATGAAAATTGCACATGGAAGCATGATTTCTCAATATTGAGAAAGACTTTAAGGAAGCACACTTAACCATGGCAGCTAAAGAGCAGAAATGATCTGAGGGCACTGGGGATCTGCCGTTAAACTGATAAGTGAACTGAAGTATTCAGTCATGAGGTGCCATTGATTTGATATGAAGTCCTAGGGCAGTTTTCAGAAACAAACTCAGTGCCTTTCAATATTCCATTAAGCGCAGCAGTGATAATTCACAAAAGAGCATTATTTTAGATTACATTTCACATTTTGCCTTCAACATGAACGTGTTATCACAACTTGTTTCAGTTAAAATGTTAAACGTGTGTCAGTCAAAGATAAAAACTGCTAAATTACTTTCATCATTTTTATTTGATAAAGGAGCATGATCATATCAGCTTTAACAACTTGATTTTTCATTTTATTTTATTTTATTTTATTTTTAATTTTATGAATCCCTACTGTCATTTAAGCAAGATGTGTCTCAAATCTAATAAGGTCTAACCTAATTTCACCTGAGATTTGGAACCAAATTAGAGCTGGGTGAAAATTACTTGGCAGCATCAATGAGTAAATTGTTAAATTGTCCATTCTCAGAGGTCAAAAGCCAGACATGGATCACTTTTCATACAGCTGATACTTTTCTCTTTTGTTTTTGAACGTCAGAAGAACAAATCATGTTAAAGAACTAAAAATAATTGCATAGATTCAACATTCCTGTCTGAGGACCATACATACTGTATATTCTGTTTCCAAAGTGTGCATGCCTGTAACTCTAGAAGTATTAAATATATCTTAATATCCTTTTAGATTTTGGTTCTTAATAAACTTCTTTTTTAGAATCTTCATTTTAAAGCCCCTATATAGTTCAATCACAAATATATGAAGACCCCACTGTTCAAACTGTTGAATTTTATCCATTTGTATTGTACTTTAAAGAAGAATCTCTGAATAACAAATAATGTTGACAGCAGAAATAAAACACAGCAATTGAGTACAATTCTGTGCCAGCTGAGCAACCAAGCAAGCTTGGTATGTCCAAAAAGCTGAACATACGGAGCTGGTTAAGAGATGCAAAGTCCAAAATGTATTTGTTTACAAATCATGCATGTTAAAACAAATGGTTTTAAGGTCATAACATAATATTGTGCAAGGAGCGTGAAAACAAGTCATTGATCCATAATCTGCCCCTGTAATCGTAAGTGTTTATGAAAACGATAAAAAGTGCTTACTGTTTTACTGTCTCTAGTGTTCATTTCAGTTTTTCCAATGAGACCAGGTTGCATATATCATTCACTTAAAATAAGTCTATATGTTTAGAAGTGGTTTTATATAAAGGAGGGGTCTAATGCTATTGTCACGGAGTGATATAATGTAGCAGAACATAAAATGGCGGAAATAGTTCCGCCTGGACCGTTGTCCATGAAACACGCAGCCAGTTCCGGTAACTCCGGGCAACCAAAATTGTGGATTATGAAGAACAGGTGTGCGAATGAACGTGGCGTTTGGTGATGGGGAAATTCAGAGAAGAGGAGGCGTATAAATAAGGCATCCGGAGAACAGCAAAAGGTGAAGTTTATTCTGGCAAATGCTGTAGGTGAGACGGAGCGATCGGTGTGTTGGAGGGATGTATTGATGCGGATATTACAGACTGGGCGAAGTCAAAACAGAGTACTGGGCTGAAGAAAACACAGAGTTAAGTTGTTTGAAGCATTCATTTTGAAGTGATTGTGTTGATGTGTATTGTTACTTTGAAGAGATTGTTTACACTAAGAAGTCACCGGAAACGTATTGAGAAGAGGAAGGAGAGTGCTGAAAGGTCGTGGCCTTGACGTTTCCATATGGTCATCCTCCGCACCGACCCTTTCCACTATCCAGGACCTATTTCCCGGCCCAACGTGGTGATCCTGACCCTAATTCACCATGAGTGTGTGGCGTGCAGTCTTTTTGATGTGTGTACACCTGAAGAATTGTAGTGTTGTGCTGTGCCAATATTGTCAGCGATCACACCCCAGACCGAAGAGAAAGCCCTGCATTAGAAGAAGTGAATTGGTGACGGTGGGTGACTGTTATATATACATACACACCCGACTGTGACTCATTAACCCCTTCCCCCACCTGGTGGTGGCCTGGCAACTGTATGAAGTAAGAGCTTGCTGTGAATATTGTGTGGAGTATCGAAGGAGGGGATGTTGGAATTGGCTGCTGCGTCGAAGGAGCTTATGTGCTGTCTCTGTGTACGATTATATGTCTGTTGAGTGCTTTCAGGTGCCCGCCCCTGTCTAGATCTCTCGTCCCGTTGTTGGAAGAGAGGAGAGGGAAGCAATTGGCCCACTCGAGCAGCCCATCACATGGTGTGGTACCCTATCTTGATCTACCCACCTTTGTAATACCATCTGTGGGCGTGCTAGGCCCAGCGTGCAGCAGCCTCGACCTGTACCTCCATCTGCCCTGCTTGTCAGAAGCGAAGAGGTGTTGTATCTCTCCCTAAATGTTCATTGAAGTAGTATACTGTTAAAGGAACCCTGTGTGTTTATCTGCCGCCAGTCCGCAGGATTGAGCCAAGGGCTCTGTGTCGTCGTGGGACTGTTCTACTACGTGTGGGAAGTCAACGTCAACGTGTTCCTTAGAAGTCTGTTCTAGTGAGGAAGGCTAGAAGTCCGCTGTGTGCAAGTACGTCCTTTCCAGTCACCCGAGCATTGAAGCGCTAAAGCCTGACGTCCGCCTATTTACGGGTCTGTGGGTTGCA
This sequence comes from Gobiocypris rarus, assembly GCA_023029165.1. Taxonomy (NCBI): domain Eukaryota; kingdom Metazoa; phylum Chordata; class Actinopteri; order Cypriniformes; family Gobionidae; genus Gobiocypris; species Gobiocypris rarus. The sequence goes on from CM040932.1 coordinate 45,124,981, forward strand.
TCGATTCCAGCTAAAGCGTAGCATACTCACCTGTACGCTCAAAGCTAAGAGCCCAGTGTACCTTCTTGTATACTCACCTGTACGCCCAAAGCTAATAGCCCAGTGTACTGCCCTGTATACTTGTTTGTACACCCAAAGCTAAGAGCCTAGTGTATGTTCCTGTATACTCACCTGTACGCCCAAAGCTAAGAGCCCAGTCTACCTTCCTGTATACTCACCTGTATGCCCAAAGCTAAGAGCCCAGTGTACCTTCCAGTATACTCACCTGTCGCCCAAAGCTAAGAGCCCAGTCTACCTTCCTGTATACTCACCTGTATGCCCAAAGCTAAGAGCCCAGTGTACCGCCCTGTATACTCACTTGTATGCCCAAGCCAAGAGCCCAGTGTACCTTCCAGTATACTCACCTGTACGCCCAAAGCTAAGAGCCCAGTGTACTGCCCTGTATACTTGTTTGTACACCCAAAGCTAAGAGCCTAGTGTACCTTTCTGTATACTCACCTGTACGCCCAAAGCTAAGAGCCCAGTGTACTGCCCTGTATACTTGTTTGTACACCCAAAAATAAGAGCCCAGTGTACCTTCCTGTATACTCACCTGTACGCCCAAAGCTAAGAGCCCAGTGTACCTTCCTGTATACTCACCTGTACGCCCAAAGCTAAGAGCCCAGTGTACTGCCCTGTATACTTGTTTGTACACCCAAAAATAAGAGCCCAGTGTACCTTCCTGTATACTCACCTGTATGCCAAGAGCCCAGTGTACCTTCCTGTATACTCACCTGTACGCCCAAAGCTAAGAGCCCAGTGTACCGCCCTGTACTTGTTTGTACGCCCAAAGCTAAGAGCCCAGTGTACCGCCCTGTATACTCACTTGTACGCCCAAGCCAAGAGCCCAGTGTACTTCCCTGTATACTTGTTTGTACACCCAAAGCTAAGAGCCTAGTGTATCTTCCTGTATACTCACCTGTACGCCCAAGCCAAGAGCCCAGTGTACCGCCCTGTATACTCACCTGTACGCCCAAGCCAAGAGCCCAGTGTACCGCCCTGTATACTCACCTGTACGCCCAAGCCAAGAGCCCAGTGTACCGCCCTGTATACTCACCTGTACGCCAAGCCAAGAGCCCAGTGTACCGCCCTGTATACTCACCTGTACGCCCAAGCCAAGAGCCCAGTGTACTGCCCTGTATACTCACCTGTATGCCAAAGCCAAGAGCCCAGTCCACCTTCCTGTATACTCACCTGTACGCCCAAAGCCAAGAGCCCAGTGTACCGCCCTGTATACTCACCTGTAATTCACGTGTGGATAAAGAGAGGAAGTTGGGAAGACCTACCTGCACATCCCCGTGAGAGAGTGGCTCGGATTTAAAGTTCTCCAGTCCCAGAGAGCTAGGCCTTTCATTTTAAAGTAGCCCTTCCCCCCTCCCTATATCCTTTTAAATAAATAAATATTGTTTTAATCTTACCTGTCCTCGTGTCTTTGGTTGTTGGGGTGTTTTTGGGACCTCCTCGGGGTGGAAACTGAGGGAGGAGCGAGACTCACGGTAGTGGTGGTCCGCTCCGACCTGTGACACTATTTTATGGATTCTTACTTATTTACACGGTTGGGGACACTCAAATTATGATCCAAGTTACTCAACTAAATATACAAATAGAATTTATTAATTTGGTCATATATAATTCTATAAACTATCCAAATTAAACTAGCCAAATCAAATTTTGTTGCAATGTTGTCCTGTTTAACACTGTGAAGCTGCTTTGAAACAATCAAGTTGATTGATTGAAGAGTTGATTCTCATGCTAAACATGGACAACATTTCAAAAAATGGGTTGGACGTGTGACAGAATATTTCTGTGCCAAATACACTCCTTCAGGATTCGACGGTCCAGAGGTTTTTCTTTTTTCTTTTTTTTCTTCTCTCGAGTAGGGCCCTGTATGACATCATAAAGGGTGAAATTCCTTGTATGGGCACTTCTCCCGGATGAGCACGTGTGCATGTCAACCAGAGCGAGAACAAGAGTGCACCAGTCAACGAGCTTCATTCGGGTTACAGAAGCCGTCAGCAGCACTGTCATTTTGATTTTAGACCACAAAATCAACAATGTCACCAAAGAAGTGTGTTTCTGGTTGTGAGGGAAAGACAACCTTGTTCAACTTTCCAAAGTGTTAAAGGAATAGTGGATGAAGTTTGTTTTTCCGGAACAGCAATGGAATGTTTGTTTGTTCCCGGTCATGAGTCGAAACCGCAGGCGGTGAGTGAAACTGCATCAAGTGCATATAATTTAGACAACACGGACGTATAGTGAATAAAAAGTTATCCAGGGATAATGCCATGATGTATTGTCTGTCTTTCATAAATATGATAAAACGAAAGACTCTTCGGAGTTATGAAAGATCCAATACTACTCTATAGGTACTCAAGATTACCATGAGACTGGCAGAAACTCTGTGTGGTATGTACACTTTAATTTTAAGATAAAGGCATGTTATGTCACAGCAGTTAAATCTGTGTCTGTATTGAATCTTCAAACTTGTAATCATTCATATTAATAGGATAATATATGTTTCCTCTAGGAGTACATAGTGGGTTTGGACATTTTAGACATGTCTCTAAAACTGAAACAATTCAGTTGACTAAAACTAAATGGCATTTTACACTCAAAATCTACACTGAAACATACATACATAAAATACATTAAAACATATGTATAATTCAACAGATGTTCAACAACTGAACTTGTCATTTAGCAATACTATAGATGCTTAGGGATTTCAGAAGAAATTTCTTGTGGAGCTCAATGGGCCGGTTGTGTAGCACCACAAATGAACAGGCCAGTTGCCATTTAAAAACAGATTACTTTGATATAAACTCTTTTTCCAAAGGTTGGAAAAAAAATAATCAAAAAGCTACAGGAAAACAGTTTAGAGATTGCATGTGGCAATGCAGCATTGAGATTGGTGTGTGCAGCACGAGCAGCAGTATTAATGGAAAGGTCAGCGGTGATCTCCTGCACTCAGTGCCCTAATACCAGCACATTCAAGCAACCCAATAAACTCAAATACTGCATCTATATTTCATACGCGCTGAGCCATATGGTGGGAGGCTGTGATTATTACCCTCCATGAGAGAAATGAATCTGCGTTCAGCCATTTCAGTGACTCACTGTAATAGCATGCAAAATATAAGAATATAAGGTTGAAAATAAACGTTTTAAATCATTCATAATATCACCCACTATACATTTCAAATGAATTTTAATGTGACTGATAATGCATTACGATTCCTTCAGATAGTAATTAATCTCATTTTTGTTGCATTCCATTAACTGAGTGTCTCGCATAAAATGTATCTCATTCTTTACTATGAGCCACTTCCTGTTATACATGCTGACCTATTATAGCACATGGACCACATACAACACAACAAAGCCCCTGGATATTTAGTATAATCATGCATTATGTACATCAACATGCAAGAACTATTAGCCGTCAGTGCCACAGTGATGCAAATAAAAGTTCTGATTGCATGATAGTATGTTCTTACTCAAGACAGAGCCAGCAGGGGCAGGTGTCCATCTGCCAAAAATGCCCTTTCCACTTACTTGACACCTTTTATCAGATGGGTGGAAGCAGACACAAGGCGGATACACTTTTATTCCACTGGCCTTGTTCCTTTGACACATACCGTTTGATCTGGAATGCCAACTACTTGTGTGAAATACTGTACAGAAATGGAGACATATAACCATCTCTGTAACAGTTCTTCCTGAAGAAGTATTCAGGGGACTTTTTGCAACTATACCACCGTTCAAAATGTTGTGGTCGGTAAGATTTTTTAATGCTTTTGAACAAAGTCTCTTATGCTCACCAAGGCTGCATTTATTTGATACAAAAAATAATAATACAATAAAAAATAAAAACAGTAATACTGTGAAATATTATTGCAATTCAAAATAGCTGTTTTATAAAAAACTGATTAGCCTGTGATGATCCTACAGCCAATGATATTGCTTGCTCAACATATAAATAGCCTGGCTCATTGTTTGCAGTCCTGCAGTGTGCTATTAGAGATCCTCTGAAACCCTCCACTTCCCCAGCTCCACCTGCCTAGATCTGCTAAAGAATTTATACACTCACCTAAAGGATTATTAGGAACACCCTTTCAATTTCTCATTAATGCAATTATCTAATCAACCAACCACATGGCAGTTGGTTCAATGCATTTAGGGGTGTGGTCCTGGTCAAGACAATCTCCTGAACTCCAAACTGAATGTCAGAATGGGAAAGAAAGGTGATTTAAGCAATTTTGAGCGTGGCATGGTTGTTGGTGCCAATCGGGCTGGTTTGAGTATTTCACAATCTGCTCAGTTACTGGGATTTTCACGCACAACTATTTCTAGGGTTTACAAAGAATGGTGTGAAAAGGGAAAAACATCCAGTACGTGGCAGTCCTGTGGGCGAAAATGCCTTGTTGATGCCTTGCCTACCTGAGCATTGTTTCTGACCATGTCCATCCCTTTATGACCACCATGTACCCATCCTCTGATGGCTACATCCAGCAGGATAATGCACCATGTCACAAAGCTCGAATCATTTCAAATTGGTTTCTTGAACATGACAATGAGTTCACTGTTCAAAAATGGCCACCACAGTCACCAGATCTCAACCCAATAGAGCACTTTTGGGATGTGGTGGAACGGGAGCTTCGTGCCCAGGATGTGCATCCCACAAATCTCCATCAACTATCCTATCAATATGGGCCAACATTTCTAAAGAATGCTTTCAGCACCTTGTTGAATCAATGCCACGTAGAATGAAGGCAGTTCTGAAGGCGAAAGGGGGTCAAACACAGTATTAGTATGGTGTTCCTAATAATCCTTTAGGTGAGTGTATATGTCTATTTATGCAGCTGCAGGTCTCAGCAGCGAGTATGAGTAACTATTAGCAGTAAGTCCATACTTACCTAGCAGCAGCAGATCTAGTCCGTCAAAGCCAAATACATTAACATTGCCATATTCAATACCATTATAAAACTATCCATGATTGAAATAAATAAATGACTGACCAAAAACTTTAAAATGGTACTGTATCTTTACCCCAGATATTACTGTTGTAGTTGAGACCACCTAATCCCAAAACCAAGTCGAGATCAATGTGTGTTGAGACCAAGACAAGACCAAGGGCCGTCATACACCAGGCGCAATGCGATTCCAGTGTTTTTTGCTTGTTTCATCCCACCGCAGTTAACATTTTCACATCCAGTGCCACGTTGTTTAAATAGCAAATGGACTCGCACCCATCTGTTCACCCTGGTCTGAAAAACAAGGTGTGTTCAGGCACATTGTTGGTGTGTTTCCATTTTGAGGCACTGAAAACGACTGCATCATTGACCTAAAAAAAAAAAAAAGGCCAGTCTTGAGTACTACAACACTACCAGATACCAATGGGAGAAAACAAACAAACATAAAACGTAAACATAAAAGAAGAGGTAACTTTTGTGGTATTTTTTTATGGCAGTGGCTATTACACTCAGTGAAAATAGCATATTTTCTTAGTGATATTTACACTAAGTGCAAATAGCTGTAGATGCTGTTTACTAAGTTAAATAGCATACTAAGTTGATATATTCGATATAAGTTGTTATATTCAACACAATATTAAAGTAGCAGTTCTTTGCAATATGTGTAAATAGTAATTGCATGTAATGTATACTTTATTTTGACAGATACATACTATTTGCACCTCAGTATTGTTGTACATTAGCAGGATGCAAAAATAACATTGAGTGTAAATTATTATAGTCATTCAAATTATTAAATGGATGTCACCTTAATGGGACAATAAAAGCTCTCCCTACACCTACCGCTACCCCTACCCAATAAAGGCTCTTATTATTATTAAACATTTCGTTTGGCACTTTATTTCCAAATTTAGAAAGTGTTCTTAATTTTTATTGAAAGTAAAGGTATTTATGTTGTAATTTGTGATGAAAAAAGAAAGAAAAAGCTTTGCACAAGGCGGATTCGAACCCAATCAATCATGTCAAAATCAAGATGCTCAAGCCATACGCTTTAATTGCGCCATTGAAGATGTTGAAAACTGAGCGCTTTTTTAAAAGTTGTTTGTCCCAACCAGGCATTGTTAGGCGGAGCTAGTGCGAATAGCACTTGACAACAAGGCACACTATTTGCACTTAGTGTGAATAGACACTCCGTTTATGTTCATAATCGAACAAGCAGTGTTTCTCTGTAAGTCTCAGGATTTGTCATCACTGTTTCAAATATGGAATAAACACAAGAAATTAATTTTGATTACATTTCTTAGAAATGAAAAGCTAAGTACAATGTGATTTAATACTGCATCTAAAATAGTCAGAACATTAAATAATATAGTACAAATTGAAGGCGAGTTTAAGCAATGGTTAAGGGAATTCAAATTGACTAAATAAGACTAAAATAAACACAATCAGAGTTCAATCAACTGACACTATTCCACAACAAATTAGGTTTTATAAAAGGAAAAATACGCATATGCAAAGAGAAATGTGTTTCTTTAGAACTTAAGCCATCTGTGACAAATGTTCATTATGTCTATAATGTTAAAATGTCTCAACGATAGCTTTTTGAATTACACCCCTGGCTTAATCAAGTCTAAGACTATTGAGGTGAAAAAATTGAAAACAGAGTTGTATTGTATCTTAATATTGCTACAAATTAACTAAAATGAATCTACAGTATTACATACATCATATGATAATAGCTATTGAAATGTCCTCTGCTTTCTGACTCCTTCACTTAATGTGTCTGATAAAATAGTGTTGATTAAATCATTTTAAATAATGATGCTTTAATGTCATGAATATTGCATGATAAGGCACGCATGCCAATCATTGACATTATGGTAATTACGCTTTAACCTGTCGACTGTTTCAGGGCTGGACTTCAATTGGTCATTTTGATATTTGCAATCAGAGAAACAGTTGGGAATGGTCTAGAGTAATATACTGTGGGCTTGATTTTGAGTCCCTCCATCATGATGGTTTTCTAGCAGCACAGGCCTTTTGACTCATAATCTGCAGCCCCTGTTAAGAGCAGCCTTCCTCCCTGGAGGGTCTGTATATCATTTCTGGCAATCAAGCAGGTACTGCTGCAAGCCGTGCCACGGTGAACTGAGAGTTGCCTTAACCCCAGACCCGATCCATCATTACAGGAAAGGGGCTTTGTGTCAGGCTACCTGAAACCTCCTGTCACCTTTTCTTTCTCTGAAGACCAAGAGGAGCAACAGTACATGTTCAGGTATTAAATTTGACACAAGCAAACCTATTATTATATCAATGAAGAGCTTTTGATTTGCATTTGGATTTTGAATACATTTTCCAAAGTATATTTGTATTTTTGATAAGTTATGCAAACCTGCCAAGAAGAAAGAAAATGAAGTGTGGTACTGGGTTCTTAGCTCATGCTTTCTTTGTCTCAGAGTGGCTCAGTTTCAACACGATCTCATGACAATGCGTATAAATAGTACGAGTGTGCAATCTCGTAGAATGTGTACGCCAAAATGAGTTTTGGCGTGCATATGGTACACCGTTTTTGGCGTGCATATGATACGCACTTTATGGCGTGTATATGACACGCTTTTGGGTAGGGTGAGGGTGGGGGTGTGGGGGGTTCGTACATATAATACGCCATACAATGCGTATCATATGCACGCCAAAAACGGCGTACCATATGCACGCCAAAATGAGTTTTGGCGTATACATTCTACGAGATTGCACACTCGTACTATTGATACGCATTTTCGTGAGATCGGGCTCCTCAGTTTACACACAGTAAATGCTGAGTTGGGGTCGCTTATAATGCGCATTTGAAAACACAACACACACCAAACATTTTCCCAGATTTGTAATGAGAATAATTGATGTCAACACAACAAAAGTTAAATGGTCTGCAGTTTTCTGCCAAAATAAAAGCTCTATGGTTTAATATTTGATAGCAAAGAAATTAAGACAGCCACGGCATGCTGTTCTTTATATATACACTATATAAGCTCCCCTGCACTTTGACAAAAGTTTTTGGACGCCTGTCTCTGCTCTAATTCATCCCCCTTGTCACGTGTCCTCACCACTTCATGGCTGAGTTGCTGCCCAATTGCTTCCACTTTGTTATAATACAGTTGACCGTGAAACATTTAGTAGAGAGTCAAATTTCACGAATGGACTTCTTCCACAGGTGGCAACCTATCACAGTACCACGCTTGAAATCACTGATGTTTGTAGAAGCAGTTTGCATGCCTAGGTGCTTGATTTTATACACCCATGACCATGGAAGGGATTGTAACACATGGATTCAATGATTTGGAGGGGTGTCCCAATACTTTTGACAATATAGTGTATATAAACAAATCCCACACTTCAACTACATCCCATTCCGAACAAACTACCTAACACAACAAGAAAAGAAAGACAAACAAGCAACAAAATAGTCTTCAGTGTTCAAAACGCCCTCCATAATCTAAACTAACTGAAGAAAATCCAAAACATGATGACCCTTCTCCTTACCTAGTGTGTTAACAATGCAATTACCTAGGTGTTGCCAGATGGAAGTCACGTAACATGCTTTCCTGTTCAATACCCCTTAGTCGGTTGTCAGACATTGAATGAGTAAACGAAGAAAAGAAAAGAAAAAAACACTAAGTGCAAATAGCATTCCTTGTTGGCAAGTGCTATTCGCACTAGCTCCGCCTAACAATGCCTGGTTGGGCCAAACAAGATTTAAAAAAGCGCTCTGTTTCCTATATATTCAGTGGTGCAATCTGTACAGCGTATGGCTTGAGCATCTTGATTTTGACACGATTGATTGGGTTCGAATCCGCCTTGTGCAGAAATTTTTCTTCTCTTTTTTCATCACAGATCAAAACAGAAATGCATTTACTTGCAATAAAAATTGAAAAGAAATTCTAAATGTGGAAATAAAGTGCCTAACGAAATGTTAAATAATAATAAATGCCTTTATTGGGTAGGCTTAGGGGTAGATGTAGGGAGGGCATTTATTGTCCCATTAAGGTGGCATCCATTTAATAATTTTAATGAATATAATCATTTACACTCAATGTTATTAATGCATACTGCTAATGTACAACAATACTGATGTGCAAATAGTATGTATCTGTCAAAATAAAGTGGAAATGACATGTAATTACTATTTACACATATTGCAAAGAACTGCTACTTTAATATGCTGTTGAATATAACAACTTAGTATGCTATTTAACTTAGTAAACAGCATCTACAGCTATTTGCACTTAGTGTAAATATCATCTGTCACTAAGAAAATATGTTATTTGCACTTAGTTCAAATAGCAATTATCATTAAGAAAATGTAAATAGAATCTATTTGCTATTTACACTCTGTGTATATAGCCACTGACCCCCAAAAAAAAAGTAACACAAGAAAACCAAACCATCAGGAAGTATTTAGCTCAAACCAACGAGTCTAGAAAAACCAAGACACGCCAACAATGAGGCTCATTTTCACTACCCCGTGGTCGTTTGTCAGACATTGAACATTTCAAAACATCTTGTCACGCTTCGATGTTGCTGTGTCTTGCTTCTTCTAGACTCATTGGTTTGAGCTAATTATAATTTTTTGTCCTGATGGTTTCTTTTCTTGTTCTACTTTGAATTTAGGTTTTTTCCTCATTACTCTTTGAGTGCCTGATAAAGTGTGGTTTTGTGAATAAATTGATTTCTTCCTTTTCTCTAATGCAAACCCTTTTGTGTTCTTTTTGCACCAGCACATTGAGAACGTCTTCCAGGGTTAAAAGATCCAGGAATTTATTTATCTATTTAATGGTATGTGTTCCTTCATGCCCTCAGTCACTTCAGGATGTAACATTAATTGACTAGGTCTTATTTTACTTGACAAATAACTTATTTTTGAAAAACGAAAAAGTAATCTCTGTATGCTATAAAAGTCTGTGTTTTTGTGGTGCATTGAGGAATATGCAGATGAAAATTGTAAGATAAAAACAAAGAGAAAGGAAACTAATAAGAAATGCAGCACAGGAGGTAAAATAATGAAACTGATTAATTCAAAATGTGAAAAATATTAGTAAAAAACAAACCTCGTTGTGCAACATAATCAAGCCTCCTAGGATGCAACAGGATGTTTTCTGCCTGGGCAAAGCTAAAAAATGCAGAATATTCATGGTCTCTACTGAGTTTGAAAGTGTTACTACAGCCGTGTCTCTTCTTCAGCACACTATTTTGTGTTTTCAGGAGCTTGAAAGAATGTCCAAACAGTGCAGCAGGGACCAATTTGCGTTCCGGCCAGCAGACACCGTAATATCCCAGCAGGCATTTGGTCCAGGTAATGAGAAAAGATTAGCTGCCTTACATATCATTAAAAGCCCCACTAATGGCGGGAGTCTGGTCATTATTTGCCTCTGTGCATAGCACTGGAATCAATTAGTCACAGAGAGATTGCCACCACGGTAAACTGTTGGGGGAAACACTACAAACTTTTTGTCTTTTAGTGCAGATGCAAAATAGTATACTAGCCAAATTTAGAGCATAATAATCAGGTGTTCCATAAAAGGGACTTTGAATGATTATGCAGGATTAAATCCAGTCGGTTAAATGGAAAGAAATGATTACTACAGCTGAATGCTATAATTATAGTTGAGCTCTGTGAAGTTATGGTTTAAAACTGAAATATATTATTTCTTCAATGTTACAATACTTCTTCCTATCTAGTTTGGTGTTCGCTTGTGAGAAAGTCATGGTTTCTTTAAAGTATTTAAACATAGTTGGCGATAAAGAGGTCATATTTTAATCCATGATTAAGCAATTTCAAGAAATGCTTACAGGATTTCTGCTTGAGTTTCATCATGATTTGAAACAATCCTAAAGGATACACCAAGCTGATGGACAGCTGAAGGGCAATGTCGGGCCAAAGTTGAGCATTTGTCGGTCCAGTTTTTGCAGTGTACTCCGCAGCGTTGACCCCCATTGGCAGCATTTCGTGCAATTGAAAATTGGAATCTGTTAGTGTGTGCTGTCTTGGTCACATTCCGCCAATCCACAAACTATAAGATCAACTGTAAAATCTTTTTATTGTCATGTTTGTGGTCTATCATATTTTGAAAATCTGCTAAGATTTTAAAAATCTTTGAAGCCGGGCTAAGACTACAGGAGTTTCAGGCTGATTTATATCCGATTTACCCCTCCTGACATTAAGAGAAAAACAATCGGGCCATCCTGACTATATCAAACATGTATGATATTTAGGATTTTAAATTGGGATGATTACAACTATGATTACATCAGTACTTCACACGTTCATTTTATGAAGTATACCTAAGTAAAGTTCAAGTACATTTTTAAGTATACTTATGTCGTAAGAATACTACTATCAATGTACTAGTAGTAAACTTACTATTAACTTACTAATAGTAACTTTACTATTTCAATACCGCTTGGGACTAAATTGGCCCAATTTTTTTGTTAATAAAAGTATATAATTAGAGAGCTATAAGTGTAACAGTAGTCAACTTTAAGCACACAACTAGTTTACAACTAGGTTTCTCATTTTTATTGCATCTGTACTACAAGTGAACTTATAAGTATACATGTCCTTCTCATATTGTGATAAAAGTTCATTATTTTCCATAATGAAATGATAAAAATTAAACTTTCATATATTTTAGATTCATTGCACACCAACTGAAATATTTAGGTCTTGTTTTAATACTGATGATTTTGGCATACAGCTCATGAAAACCCAAAATCTCATAAAATTAGCAAATTTCAGCCGACTAAAAGAAAAGTGTTTTTAATACAAACAAAGTCAAACTTCAAATAATTATGTTCAGTTATGCACTCAATACTTGGTGGGGAATCCTTTTGCAGAAATGACTGCTTCAATGCGGCGTGGCATGGAGGCAATCAGCCTGTGGCACTGCTGAGGTGTTATTGAGGCCCAGGATGCTTCGATAGCGGCCTTAAGCTCATCCAGAGTGTTGGGTCTTGTGTCGCTCAACTTTCTCTTCACAATATCCCACAGATTCTCTATGGGGTTCAGGTCAGGAGAGTTGGCAGGCCAATTGAGCACAGTAATACCATGGTCAGTAAACCATTTACCAGTGGTTTTGGCACTGTGAGCAGGTGCCAGGTCGTGCTGAAAAACGAAATCTTCATCTCCATAAAGCTTTTCAGCAGATGGAAGCATGAAGTGCTCCAAAATCTCCTGATAGCTAGCTGCATTGACCCTGCCCTTGATAAAACACAGTGGACCAACACCAGCAGCTGACATGGCACCCCAGACCATCACTGACTGTGGGTAATTCAGGAATTTTGGCATTTCCTTCCCCCCAGTCTTCCTCCAGACTCTGGCACCTTGATTTCCGAATGACATGCAAAATTTGCTTTCATCCGAAAAAAGTACTTTGGACCACTGAGCAACAGTCCAGTGCTGCTTCTCTGTAGCCCAGGTCAGGCTCTTCTGCCGCTGTTTCTGGTTCAAAAGTGGCTTGACCTGGGGAATGCGGCACCTGTAGCCCATTTCCTGCACACGCCTGTGCACGGTGGCTCTGGATGTTCTACTCCTACTCCAGTCCATTGCTTCCGCAGGTCCCCCAAGGTCTGGAATCGGTCCTTCTTCACAATCTTCCACAGGGTCACCTCTTCTCGTTGTGCAGCGTTTTTTTCCACACTTTTTCCTTCCCACAGACTTCCCACTGAGGTGCCTTGATACAGCACTCTGGGAACAGCCTATTCATTCAGAAATTTCTTTCTGTGTCTTACCCTCTCGCTTGAGGGTGTCAATGATGGCCTTCTGGACAGCAGTCAGGTCGGCAGTCTTACCCATGATTGCGGTTTTGAGTAATGAACCAGGCTGGGAGTTTTTAAAAGCCTCAGGAATCTTTTGCAGGTGTTTAGAGTTAATTAGTTGATTCAGATGATTAGGTTAATAGCTCGTTTAGAGAACCTTTTCATGATATGCAAATTTTTTTAGAAAATTTTGGGTTTTCATGAGCTGTATGCCAAAATCATCAGTATTAAAACAATAAAAGACCTGAAATATTTCAGTTGGTGTGCAATGAATCTAAAATATATGAAAGTTTAATTTTTATCATTACATTATGGAAAATAATGAACTTTTATCACAATATGCAATTTTTTTTAGAAGGACCTGTACTAGTAGTTTACTATTTTTAGTTAATGAAAGTGCACTTTCAAGTGTACTCTCTAGTTTAGTAGTTTTATACTGCCAGTATATTTTATAAGTTTTCTTTAAGTGAACATAACATCATACTTATAGTTTATTTTTATTTTTTTTGCACTTTAACCTAATGTTCCTACTAATTGTTCTATACTTTAAATACATATTTAAATCTTTTCATTTTAAAAACATTTTATTCTAGCCTCATTCATCCTTCACTTGAATGTGGCTTAGTTTCATTAAAAAACCCGAGAAAATTGTATTTTTGCCAAAGACTACATCCCGATGGGATTCAGAACAATAATCAAAACACAGATGGAGTCGATTGAGTCCATCAACTCCCAAAGCTTCACTGTCATTTCCTCTTCATGGGTTCAACATTTCATTCAGTAATGTTAGGCAATTTTTAATTTGCATGCTGTCATTGCTTGTTTCTGCTTCTTCTTCACCTGTGTTTTGATCAAGAGATTCTGTACTAGACTATGTGTAATAGCGCCCCCTACTGTACAACAGTGAAAACATGGACAGCCAGAAAATGCAGTCAGTGGTGGGGAAAGAGTAAAGTGGATTTGAAGTGAATTCCTATGTACACTACCAGTGGACTATACACTACAAATCAGATACTCAGACTTAGGAACATATCTGTTTTCTTTATAAATCAATTTATTCAAACAAGGTAAGTTTATAAGACAGTATGTAAAACTGTGCTTCTCAATAAAAAGAGTAAACACAACTACAAGCCAAGTATACTTAAGTGAAATTTTAAGTATATTTCTGAGAAGTACATAAAACGTAGACTGAAAGTATACTTAGTTTAAAAGAAGCTAATAGCACAATTGAATAAACTTATTTTTCGTAAAGGAAGATAGTCTATACTTTGCTTTTTGGGGTGGGGGCTGGGGTTAAGCAGCAGCGCTATACTCTGAGCCCAGCTTTAGTGTGGGCCAGCATTTAGCATGAGAAGAAAATCAGAAGTGACGAAAGAATGCAGATTACTGTTATTTCCTCTCATGCAGCCACAGAATGTGCATGCTAGTTGGTTGTAGTGTGTTCAGTTTTTTTTTTTTTGTCTTTGTTTTTGGCCAAGACACAGGCGATGTGAGGCGACACCAGTCAGGCTTCATCGCCAATACTTCTTTGTTGTCAGTTTGGTGTGTCAGGGCCTTAAAGAATCCTAATGGGATCAAATAAGAATCCTCAAAGAATCCTTCTGGATAAACCAAAATTCCTACAGGATTTTGTGTTCTTATCTGAAAGAATTCTATTGGTTATTGTTTAATCTTTAAATGATCCATAGCAAAACATCAATCCAATTCGACAAGCAAGTTTCTGATAAAGGAAATCACACTGACAGCTTTAAAATCCTGAGGGATTTTGTTGAAATTCTATCAAACATCTTACAGGGCCATTTTATCCTATTTATAATCCTGTAATTTACGTTTGGCTACAATATTTATTACTTGATTTTAAAGTTTCAGCTCAGTTTCAGACTGAAAAAAAAAACAAATATCATACTGGCTCATGCAGTATGGTATGGGAGAATATGATGCTCATACTTGAGTAAGAAAACACATAAAATGTTATTCAGAGGCCCAAACTTAGCATAATGTTTTTATTTATTTGGGGGAAAAGAAAGATGAAATTCTTCAGACTACTTACAAAAAATGCAAATACATAGAACTATATTTATACTACAAAATACCTTAGTATAGTGAATAAGTGCATGCCATGAATTGGGACACACCTTAGTTGGCAATCTATATCTCCCAATAAGTTAGATGCTGATAGACTCAGTTCTATGGTGAAAACTAAACATCTAACATCTAATGCAATGCAATATAATGATGATTGAGAGATTTTGATACTTAGAATATTTTTTTTATACACCAATCAGGCATAACATTAAGACCTAATATTTTGGTGGTCCCCTTTTGCTGCCAAAACAGCCCTGACCTGTTGAGGCATGGACTCCACCCTGAAGGTGTGCTGTGGTATCTGGCACCAATATGTTAGCAGCATATCCATTAAGTCCTGTAAGTTGTGAGGTGAGGCATCCATGGATCAGACTTGTTTGTTCAGCACATCCCACAGATGCTCAAATGGATTGAGATCTGGGGAATTTGGAGGCCAAGTCAACACCTCAAACTCGTTGTTGTGCTCCTCAAACCATTCCTCAACCATTTTTGCTTTGTGCATTATCCTGTTGAAAGAGGCCACAGCCACCAGGGAATACCGTTTCCATGAAAGGGTGTACATGGTCTGCAACAATTATTAGGTAGGTGGTATGTGCTATAGTAACATCCACATGAGTGGGAGGACCCAAGGTTTCCCAGCAGAACATTGCCCAAAGCATTACACTGCCTCCGCCGGCTTGCCTTCTTCCCATAGTGCATCCTGCCATGTGTTCCCCAGGTAAGCAATGCACACGCACCCGGCCATGCACGTGATGTAAAAGAAAATGTGATTCATTGGACCAGGCCACCTTCTTTCATTGTGCCGTGGTCCAGTTCTGATGATCACTGTCCACTCTTATCACTGTTGGTGCTTTTGGCGGTGGACAGGGGTCAGCATGGGCACCCTGACTGGTCTATGGCTATGCTGCCCCATTTGCAAATAAAAATAAATGCACTGTGTATTCTGATACCTTTCTATCAGAACCAGCATTAACTTCTAGAGCAATTTGTAGCTCATCTGTTTGATCGGACTACACGGGCCAGCCTTCGCTCCCCACGTGCATCAATGAGCCTTGGCCGCCCATGACCCTGTCACCGGTTCACAACTGTTCCTTTCTTGGACCACTTTTGATAGACACTGACCACTACCAGGGTACCCCCAGGATCCTCCAAATGAAATTCAAGGCTTTTTAAGACCTTTTTAATACCATTTTAAATGAAATTCAATGCCAACTTCGTACCCATTCTGACAGAAGTATGAGGGGGAAAATGTCAAATCTGCATAAATTTTGAACCCTAGAAAATAATTATGTACAACTAGGCTACTTGAATTAAATAAAACATTTTATTAAATTATCAGTTATACTTAATACATACGCAACAGCGTAACACATTTGATTTGTAATAAACAAATAGATTTTAACTTGGTGTTGAACACTACAGCCTTCGCTGCTCTGATGCCTTGGTTGCAATACTTGCTCAAGTTCTGTCAACTTCTGCTTGTAGCTTCTTCTCAATGCGTTTGACTTGGCAATTAGCTCTGCCATTTTGGTGCCTTGTTTGCCCACAGCCTCCTCTGCCATCTTGTCTGCATCCCTCCTCAGATGCTCCGCAACTTCCTGGATGGTCTGTCTTGTCTTTTTTAGCCAACTCCTCTTCAATCATTCTTCTTCTTTGACTATGTGCTTGAGATTCTTTTTTCTTTCGTTCACTTTCAAGATGCATCCTGTACCTCACCCTTGCTGATGTGACTGAAGACAGGAGCTCTGGTGTGAGGGGCACCTTGGTAACACCCCCATGCATGGACACGTAATCGCACACAATTCTTTGTGCAATGACAGTGTCCTCTTGGATATTACAAGTTTCTACTTTTTTATTGATAGAGAAGCCCCTCTCCACCGTAGCCTGCCCATGGGAGAGGAGAAGAAGGTTTCTGATGAAAGCCCAGAGCTGTGGGTAGGGCTGACTTATATAAGGATGGAGAAACACATCCAGCCTCTTCTCGAGGGGCTTGAAAGACAGGAACTTCTCATTCCTCACCTCCAGGGACAACAATTGTGAAAATTGCTGAATGATCAGATCACCTAAAGAAAGAGTGAAAGAAAAAGCACTCACATCAAATGTACACGTGTTTCTTTTGTAAATTGTATGCCTAACGTCAGGACTTAATCTTATGTACCTGTAGCAACCCCATCTAACTGCTTGTCTTGGAGAAACCTTTTGACTAGACACTTCATCTGGCCCTGACACAATTCTGAATTTGAATACATCACAGCTGGGTTAAGACAAGTCATTTGCCTTACAGTTGGGAATTTCAAAGGGCTCTTCTCTTGAATCTTCTTCACAATTTTGGACAGACATAAAACATTTTGCTTCAAGACATTTCCTTCAAGTAAAACAATAAACAATAAAGCCAATAATTAAAACAATTTGATATAATATTAATTAAGTTGGGGCCATCAAGTACAGTACATAACAAGAAAAAAATCTCGCTGTAAAGTAAACCATAAGGAACCCCAAATGGTACATCATTCTAATATTACAGGTTAAAAATTATTTATTTGTAAGCTACTTCCATTTAAATCACACATAACGAAGTTTTTATAATAATGTTACAATAAATTTTTAATGACATAATATGTTTCTACCTTTTAAATGATGTCTTTCATAAATAAATCAAATTTATTTTGAAGCAATATTCTCATCAGACTTTACATACTTAAATCTGCATAATTGTGATTTTTACACCAGGGCGTTATTTACTTTTATAAGGACAGTTTTTAAACCTTATATGCACTCTCTTTCCTGTCAAATTCTTACATTTGATCAAATTCAGTTTTAATAAAAAGGCTGCCGTTATAAATCAAATTAAGTAAATTACACTGCAAAATTGCAACTGTAATAAATAATTTTGTGAGATTGATGTTTAAACAAATAATATAAAAAAAACAATGATGCCTTTAAACAATAAACCAATAGGTGGCAGGCAAGTGACCGTCTTAATAAATGAATCATTGAGTCATTCATTAAAACGATTTGTTCAAAATGCTGAATCATTCAATAGCAAAACACAGCACTTTAATGTCTTTTGTAACTATTTTCGTTGTTGAAATAGAACAAAAACGATATTGCGTCTAAATTGCAAGTGACTACATATTAGCTAGGCTACTTGTTATTAAACTATACATTCAATGTAACATTTGCAATCGTGATATTATAGAACAACTTGGTCGTGTTATGTTACTTTACTATATCATATATTATTTATAAATAAAAAAAACTCAACATTTTTAAAATTCAGAATAAAAACTTATGTCTGAGTAAGTCCACCGCCGTTGCCTGACAAGAACTGCGAACCGAAGTATCGTGACTGGATGTGGTCGTCCACCCAGTAGCGAATATGAAGGTCCAACTGCTTACTTTTCGTCATCTTATTGAGACTCTCGTCAAACATGATCACAAACAAACCGTTGGACATATTGACATGGTCAGCCAGTTCTTTCGTTATAAAGGGAGCTAATCCGAATTTAGTAATACATGCCGTTTTGTTGCTTCCACACGAGAATGTAGCTGCAACCTCGGAGTCAGGAAACATGATTTTAAAAATATCTGTAACGTTTGGATTTGAAGTGTAAGAGTGGTGCTCAGAGACTGTTTTAAGGACCCACATCACCTCTGCACCACAGAGTTGGTGTCGAGCCACAGTACGATAGAATGTTCCTTGGCTGTGGTGGCATTTCTATTACAGAAATGTCTTCATTATTGATAGTCAGAGCTGTTTCAGTAACCGAAGAGATCCACGGTGCACAGAACAGGCCAATAGGTGGTTGGCGCTGGCGAGCAGTGCAGTGTGTTTGGCACCCTTCATGGGAGTCCAGGGCCGTAACACCCATTGTCGCTAGCTTAAAAGATTTCCTGCACCAACAGCAATAGGCCTCGCGGTCATTTCCTGGCACAGGCTTGACCCAAACGTAATTCGGATTGCTTGTCCACAGCGGATTAAACCGACACTTTCCCATTTTAGCCGACAAACTAGGCTAGCTACTATCTTGTTCTGTAATTTACGTCACTTGCCTAGTAACCATAGTAATGGGTGCGCGAGCTATCGCGCTTACTGCTATGACGTGGAGCGCGAGGAGCACTCAACATTACGCTGCATGAATTTTTAATTAGCCTACACTAGTAACAGTTCATTTTGTTACGGTGTGAACTTAATCCTAGGAAAAGTAAAAATAAATAATTAAAAAAATTTAAAAAAGACCTTTGTAATGAAAGGCTATTAAGGCCTTAATTTTAGATGATCAAATTTAAGACTTTTTCAATGCTTTTAAGACCCTGCGGGTACCCTGACTACAGACTGGGAACACCCCACAAGAGCTGCAGTTTTGGAGATGATCTGACCCAGTTGTCTAGCCATCACAATTTGGCCCTTGTTAAACTCGCTCAAATCCTTACACTTGCTGCCTAATATATCCCACTCACTAACAGGCGACGTGATGAAGAGATACTCAGTGTTATTCACTTCACCAATGTTATGCCTGATCAGAATTATATTAGGTTAAATATCAGTATATATTTCACAGCAAAAAAGACACATTTATCACAACCCGAAGGGAGACATTTTTACAAATATACTTAAAGGTCTTTTACTTGCTAAAATCAGATGACAGAAAGTAAAATTTAGATTATGTTACATTTAAAGTCCTTGGAAATGCATGTATCAAATATGATACAGTAGACTTTATAGAGTTGAGAACATTTAGGGTCCTTAGAAAATTTTTGTTGGATTGCTTTAGGGATTTCTGAGTGTTAGATCGTGTACTACACCTGGCCTGTGATTCCCAAACGTTTTAAAATTAGGCATTAAACCGAGGTTGGGGGTTTATTAATGACATGCCGTCATGGAAAAAAAAAACGACTATGCAGCTTCCACCTTCCCATTGTGCACCTCTGAATACTCCTGGCATCAAGGTGAACCTCATTATATGGAATACCCTTGTCATTGTCAGGATCATTCACAGGGCCTCAGTGGGCAACCGCTGACTCCATTAACATATGTCTTTACTGACTCTGGAAGCTTGCTCAGTCCAGTGATGAATTTTTGAGAACAAAACTCAGATAAGGTCTGCAAAAGAATGAGGTAATTTTGCACACATTAATCAAAATCTTATATGCAGTTTATTAAGCTGATTATTCAAGAAAACACTTAAAAGCACAAAGCTGTACTCAAGTTAAAATGATGTGTGATTTGATCTCTACATGTTACATTTAGGTACCTGATGAAGAGCCAGGTAAAACTAATATTAACAAAAACATTAGGAGATAAGATCCATTGTTATCAGAACATTCAGCCCATATCTGATTAGTGAGTATCTTAACAACCAACTTGTGAAAGACATAAATAGCAATACAATCCTGCCATTACAACCGAAAAACTAATGTTTTCTCACAGTGTTTACAATCAAAAGCTCTCTTCTGCTAACACAATGATCCTGATGCCACTGGACTCACGGTAATTAGCAGAACAGACTCTTGGTGATGAAAACACAAGGACCGGTGTTTGGTCTGTCTGTGTGTTAGTGAATGCTTATATACTTACTGAGAACATGCGAAGGAAAGTAATGAGCAGTGCCCATCCTATTTACGTCAATCATTACTCAAGGAAAGACTTTAAAGTACAGCTAGTTATCACAGCATTGTTGTGGAAATGATGAGGAGGAAGTGGTATTCTAGGCCTACAAAAGGATGAAAGAGCTTCCTGTCATTTGCTGACGATTTTTAGTGATTATCATTAACACTGTAAAGCCTCACATTTGAAATATTGTGAATGTTTTTGGTCATAATGGTCAGTTTATTAAACCTTTATAAGAAATATAAAATAAATAAATAAAGCTTCTATATTTGTTTAGCTTTTTATGTTTTGTGTCATATTTGATACATCAGGATTTTATATGTAATGAGAATATGCAGCTCATAGTCAGAATGGGGTCAACAAATCAATATATTTAATTTAGACCTCTACACTGTATATAAAAATATACAGTGTAGAGGTTGTTAGTCATATGGCCAAAATGTATGATGAAGTTCTGATAACATAAATAAAATAAGATGTTAATAACAGTAATAACAGCTACTTACATAAAATGCATATAAATATCACTATGGGCCCTATTTTAACATCTGAGCAATAAACCAATCAGAGTTTCATCTCCCATTGCCTTTAAAAGCCAGTTGTGCTTCCCTGTCGGATTCCCCATTTACAAGGAGGTATTTGTGAGTGGAAAGACTGAATGCTTCTCCAGAGAGGAATCCTTTTATTTTTCATATTTAAACATGTGTTCTGCACGTCCCTGTGTGTGTAATAAGCTGAGTGTGCGCGTGTTGTGCACCGCCTATAGGCAAATATTACTAACACACCCTTTAAATAACACAAAAAATTAGACCAGGTTTTTGTTGGTCAATGGCACAGTCAATTTCAGTCGCCTCAAATAGCAATGCCCCAAAAATGAGCCTGAACACACCTTGCATGCTTGTTTTAAATACTCTCCTACCATAAATTTTGCGTCTGAAAAAGAAACTCCTGCAAATGAATATGCAATAAGGTCAGCTGCAAAATTAACCATGTCCACACCTATTCAGCGCTCATGTATCACTGCGTGTCTTTAGTAAATCCTGACAGTAGTTTTTTTTTAACACCAAAAGATGGTTTGTGCTGGCACAAGCTGTTTGTAAATTCTTAAAAAAATAAAATAATAATAATAATAATAGTATTGAGGTTTGGAATGACATAATGGCTGGTACTATAAATAATTGACAGAACTTCCATTTGGGTGAACTAATCCTTTAAGCAATAGTCCCATTCAGTGTTAATAAGGATTTGAAGAAATTAATGGCATCTCCTTTTCAACCTTGCATTTCCACTTAGAATGATTGCACAAACACATCTGTTTCGTTGTGGCCTGTTGCTTGCTCTAGGTAAACACAGCAGTGCCACAAACAGCATGAAACCTTGTTTGCAAACTATCTTAGTGAATAACCTCATGCTACAGCGAGGAGGAAGTTCCTTTTCTAGTTGCCGTCTCTTTCCCCACCCCTGCTGTTTTGCATTGCTCCTTCCCCCTGTCTTTTACATCTCATAAAAGATTGCTTTCCCTCTGTCTGTTTTGTCTCTTATCATTTGAGTTGGTTTTGTTGCTGAACTGATGCTGGCTTATAAACATCATGATCTGACTTTCTCATATGAAAGTACTTTGTAACTCAGTGTCTTTGTTTTGTTGAGTTTAGTCTTTACTCTTTACCTTTACAGGTGCTGTATGTAATTGTTTTTTTGACTCTACTAAAGCACCAATTGAGGAGGATTCCCAGACCTCCCATAAGCATTAAGGGACCGCCCATAGGGACCAAAAAAAGGACCTTGGGTGGAGGGGTCCCCTGGTTTTTCATTAAATCTACAATTCTAGAAACATATATGATGTAATATACACTCACCTAAAGGATTATTAGGAAAACCATACTAATACTGTGTTTGACCCCCTTTCACCTTCAGAACTGCCTTCATTCTACGTGGCATTGATTCAACAAGGTTCTGAAAGCATTCTTTCGAAATGTTGGCCCATATTGATAGGATAGCATCTTGCAGTTGATGGAGATTTGTGGGATGCACATCCAGGGCATAAAGCTCCCGTTCCACCACATCCTGAAGATGCTCTATTGGGTTGAGATCTGGTGACTGTGGGGGCCATTTTAGCACAGTGAACTCATTGTCATGTTCAAGAAACCAATTTGAATTGATTCAAGCTTTGTGACATGGTGCATTATCCTGCTGGAAGAAGCCATTAGAGGATGGGTACATGGTGGTCATAAAGGGATGGATATGGTCAGAAACAATGCTCAGGTAGGCCGTGGCATTTAAACGATGCCCAATTGGCACTAAGGGGCCTAAAGTGTGCCAAGAAAACCTCCCCCACACCATTACACCACCACCACCAGCCTGCACAGTGGTAACAAGGCATGATGGATCCATGTTCTCATTCTGTTTACGCCAAATTCTGACTCTACCATCTGAATGTCTCAACAGAAATCGAGACTCATCAGACCAGGCAACATTTTTCCAGTCTTCAACTGTCCAATTTTGGTGAGCTCGTGCAAATTGTAGCCTCTTTTTCCTATTTGTAGTGGAGATCAATGGTACCCGGTGGGGTCTTCTGCTGTTGTAGCCCATCCGCCTCAAAGTTGTGTGTGTTGTGGCTTCACAAATGCTTTGCTGCATACCTCGGTTGTAACGAGTGGTTATTTCAGTCAAAGTTGCTCTTCTATCAGCTTGAATCAGTCGGCCCATTCTCCTCTGACCTCTAGCATCAACAAGGCATTTTCGCACACAGGACTGCCGCATACTGGATGTTTTTCCCTTTTCACACCATTCTTTCTAAACCCTAGAAATGGTTGTGCATGAAAATTCCAGTAGGCAGATTGTGAAATACTCAGACCGGCCCGTCTGGCACCATCAACCATGCCACGCTCAAAATAGCTTAAATCACCTTTCTTTTCCATTCTGACATTTAGTTTGGAGTTCAGGAGATTGTCTTGACCAGGACCACACCCCTATATGCATTGAAGCAACTGCCATGTGATTGGTTGAATAGATAATTGCATTAATGAGAAATTGAACAGGTGTTCCTAATAATCCTTTAGGTGAGTGTATAACGGCAGTGGCTCAGTGGTTCATGTAGGTTGTCTACAAACCGGAAGGTTGGTGGTTCGATCCCCAGTTGTCGACCAAGTGTCGAGGTGTCCATGAGTAAGACACCTAGCCCCAGCTGCTCCAGACGTGCTGGATGGCGCCTTGCATGGCTGACACCGCCGTCGGTGTATGAATGAGTGAGTGAATGGGTGAATGAGAGGCAATATGTAAAGTGCTTTGGATGGCCATTGGTCTGTTAAAAGCGCTATATAAATGCAGTCCATTTATAACAAAACTTTTATTTCATCAAATGGTTACATTGCCACTCCTACTTTCATGAGAAGCTACTCCAAATTATATTTGTGTCTGAAAAATATGTTAAAGTGCATCACACACTGTTTCCTTAAGGACCCACAATAAACGTCTGTTACCTACAAGCAGCAGTGGCATGGGGAGTAAAGTACTTTGTAGATACTTTTTTGACACGATCAACCTAGTTCAATCTGCCTTTGACACAATTCAACCACTGGGTTGAGTGAACAATTATTGGAACAATTGAAATTTGTAAAAAAAAGGCCAAGTGGGGTGATACAAACAGTGAAACATTTTACGGTGGGGGCTGAGTAAATACACAATTCGGTTTGTTCACATTCTTATTTAAAATGCATTCATTAGAATTCAGAGCACAAATTTAACACATAATACATTCCTTTAAAACTAATTTCATAATATGGATGTATCCCATTTTCAAGTTCATAATTGCATCATTAATCAAAGCATGTTCTGTGTATCCTTGACATTATATTAAATGCCTCATTTTTAACATGCATGAACAAAACTGCTACCCCTGAATTGGAATATGATGACGCACTTAATAGCGTCCCATGTTAGTACAGCCAAAAGATTGCCTCTGGTTACCTTTATGAAAGAAGATAATATTTGTAGGATAGTGTTTTGCGATAAAAAAAGAAAGAAAAAAAGTCTAGTACTATTACAGCACTAAAATAAATCAAAAATAATAAGACACCACATGCTTTAATCTTACAGGAAGTCTGAATTCTTGCCATTAGAGTGAAAAGGTTTGGTCGACCTCCAAGGCCCCATTTTCCTGGTATGTCAGGAAGAGATACTAAGAACTCTTTTAAGTCTCTGGCACTGAAAGGCATTTCCAGGAGCTTCTACCTCTTTTGTAAAGGCTGACAGTGTATTTCGTACTGTATTTAGGACAGTGTGACAGGATCAAAGGACAGAGGGTCTAAGGGTGTTCTCCACCTACCTAATGAATGCTGGCCTGAAGAACACACAGCAAGAAACCAAGAAAGCAGAACCGAGTGTTTAAGACACAAGTGACATTTCATAAATTTAAACACACACAGTAGTAACTGGCTGCAGGCAATTACAAGCATTTCACCTGTAATGTCTTAGTTCTAGTTCTAAGGAAGTTGTGTAGCTCTTGCTGACTCCAGGGTAAATGTATCATTGTTCTTATATGTTCGTACAGTGTGTCTCTTGAAGCTTCGCCTTAAGCAAGGCTTTCAGCGAAATATTTTAAGAATATGTGCAATATATTAAGAATCAAAACAGACCAAAGATTATGCAGCTATCTGATTATGATTATGAACTTTTGGAAGTCATGACCTGAATATACTGTATAATATTTCCATCATGGTCACAATGGGAAAATTGTAGCTTTGAATTGTGCTCTGAAAAATAAATATATTAATTAGTGGTGCTTTGTAACCAGAATGCTAGTTTATCTGCTAACAGTGATTGTGCTGTGTGGGGTTTGCTAAGGCAAGGATCATTACTATTGTTCATGCTTTGGATTCGAGATTTGAACAAGGCCCTGACTGACCCTTAAAGGATTAGTTCACTTTAAAATGTAAATTACCCCATGATTTACTCACCCTCAAGACACAATCAGAGTTATTTTAATAAATATCCTGATGTTTCCATGCTTCATAATGGCAGTGATCAGGGCTCACGAGTTTGAAGCTCAAAAAAGTGTGTCCATCCATCATAAACATACTCCAGCACGGCTTCGGGGGGTTAATAAAGGGCTTCTAAAGCGATGTGTTTGTGTGAGAAAAATATCCAGTAACACTTTAGTATGTAACAGGTATATAAATGACTCTGATAAATGTGTACTGTTAGGAATAATTAACACAAAATGTGTTCATTTATATGTCTTATGTGGTTACCTGTTGAAAATGAGTGCTTGCCCTTTAAGTGTTGTGTGATCACAATATGTCTTAACTTCCTGTTCTGCCTCCCTCCTCTCCCCTTTTGATATTGTAATCTCAAGGGAGAGTCAATTCTCCTGATAATCTTCTTTAATCTTTATCCCAATTGTTTGGTCTATATTTTCAGTCAAACTTGTGTGTAAAGTGTTATTTTACTTATCTGTGTGATTATTTTTGTCATTCTATTCTTTTTGAGTTATATTTTTATCTATATATATGGAAGTGAGCACATGGTGATTAAATGTACAACACATTTATTTTATAGAAAGGAAAAGGGCAATCTCACTGAAAGAGGCTGCTTATTTCTTTGATTAAAATATCCAGTGAACTGTTGTCTGGTGTCCCGTGTCCACATTAAAACACAATGCAGAAGAGTCATTCCTAACTGGTGTCGCTGGGGAAACGCGAGCTGACCGGTTACACATATTCACTGCTAATTATGTATTTTGTCTCAACAAACTCCTAATTTACTGCTTAATAATAGCTAGTAAGATCTTTGTAGTGTGTACGTTTAGGTATTAGGTAGGATTAAGAGATGTAGAATAAGATTATGCAGAATAAAGCATTAATATTGCTTTATAAGTAATAATAAACAGCTAATATTCAAGTAACATGCATGCTAATAAGCAACTAGTTAATGGTGAGAATTGAACCGTAAAAAATAAGTGTTACCAAATATCCTCATTTAACACATTATACAAGTAAAATATCTAGCTTCAACCAGACCACCACCTTCCATATTCAACTTACGAAAAAGCGTAACTGGTGCGACGTTTGACTAGAACGTAGTGTTAGCATTTTGAATTGCGAGAGGCGTTACACTTTGTGTGAGCCTAGATATTTTACTTTATAAAGTTTTAACCATGGATATTTTTCTTACAAACTCATGAGCCTCATTCACTGCCACTTTAAAGCTTGGAAACATTGGGATATTTGTCAATAATCTTAGTAATAAATCTTGGGGTAATTGTCATTTTAAAGTATTACAATTTGACACGTAACTCATCACACACTGTTTATATGCATGCAGCTTGTTGAAGAGAAATGCCAATACCAGTAAGCAAATCAATGTACGATTTACTTCAGACAGGAAGTTTTTACTGCTATAAGTAGGGGGCGCTTATCTTCTGAAAAAGCATTAAATCTTCTGATCAAAAGATATGTGAAGAAGAAGCAGAAGCTAGCAATATGTAAGTATAAAATAACAAAATCATCAACATAAAAACAGCATATACATCAAAACTGTCTAATGTTACAGAATGAAATGTTCGCCCATGACAAGGTATAGCTTTGGGGTTGTTGATGGAGTCTATCTATGTTTTTAAGTCTTTGACAAAAACGTGATTTACTCAGCTTTTTACACAAAATGTTGCTTTTTTGTATGGAACTTACCCACATTCAAGTGTTGATAAAAAGGAATGCATTAAGCTACAATTAAAATATGTGTTTAAGCTGGCAGTGGCTAGCAAAATAAATAAATAAATAAATAAATAAACACTATAAATGCTATAAAACACATTCAGTCAGGAGCAGTGATTGATTTTATCATTCTTTTGTTGTTTGGTTAACATTAATGACAGATAGCAGCAGGTAGACTGCTCTCACTTTAAGACATTATCCATGAATTCAATATAATGATAATTATATCAGTCTCAGCACTTCCAAGTCCGGTGGTCTTCAGCTCCACCTGCTCCACTCTGGTCACATGCTCTACCAGCCTCGCCCTGGCTCACTGCCCTTTAGGCCCACTTCCACATCTTCGCCAAATTTTGGACTGATCATCACCAACCAACTCAAACTGTCTTCGTATAACTCATTGTCAAAGTTGATATAAAGGTGCCACAGTGTTTTATCCTGTTTTTTATGGGCACACTATACTGACTATTCAATTCAATTCACATTTATTTGTATAGTGCTTTTCACAATGCATATTGTTCAAAGCAGTTTCACATTACAATTTAAAGTGATTTGTAATCAGAGGAGACTGTGTCCAAGTTATGGATTTCAGAAATGTACATATACAAAGTATACAGTTAGCTAACAATGTATTATTAATCAATGTAACAATGTAAGACACAAGCAATGGGCTCAGTGAAGTAAGAATACATATTGTTAACAATGATTAAGGTATATAGAAAACTGAGCAGGGGTGCATGCATGTTGATGCATCTGAAGTCATCTCCTCACAGGTGATGGTCATCTGAAGTCTTCAAAAGAGGCTGGATCCAGACTGGAGCTGACACTCTCTAGTTACCTCAGGATGGGCGTCCCGAAATAAAACAGAACAGGAAAATAATTAGTGTAGCTGCTATTCAAAGGATTAAGGAAAGACAATCGTGCAGTACAAGAGTACAGGGTTATGAGATGCATTATGTGAATGCTTGACTAAAAAGATGCCTCTATACACTGGGAGAGTGAGTCTGACCCCCGAATATTATAAGGAAGGCTATTCCAAAATTTATAAGTCAAATGTGAAAATGTTCTTCCTCCTATAGTGGATTTAGATATCCTAGGTACTACCAGAAGCCCAGAG
The DNA here is from genome assembly GCA_023029165.1 of Gobiocypris rarus. Lineage (NCBI taxonomy): Eukaryota > Metazoa > Chordata > Actinopteri > Cypriniformes > Gobionidae > Gobiocypris > Gobiocypris rarus. The sequence continues at coordinate 45,153,322 of CM040932.1, forward strand.
TTTTGTAATCTTAAAGAGCGAGAGGGATTATAGGGCGAGAGAAGATCAGTTAAATATACAGGAGCTAAAACGTTTATGGTCTTATAGGTCAGTAGCAATACTTTATAATTGATACGGAATTTAATAGGTAACCAGTGTAGAGATGATAAAATTGGTGTTATATGATCATATTTTCTTGACCTATAAGAACTCTAGCAGCTGCGTTTTGGACTAATTGTAGCTTGTTTATTGAGGATGCAGGACAACCAGCTAATAAACCATTACAGTAATCTAGTCTAGAAGTCATGAATGCATGAACTAACTTTTCTGCATCAGAGAGAAGTTGCTGTCTAATGGCACTTTTCCATTACCAGTACCAGCTCAACTCGATTCGAATCATCTCGTCTTGGCTCACTTTTTGCTCCGTTTTCCATTGCAGATAGTACCTCCACAATAGTACCTGGTCGTCATAGCGACAGTGTAGGAAACTGCCGTGACGTAATCTTCTACGCGACACACACACGCTAACAAAACAAAGGAAAGTCTGCACCTCCTCGTTTGACAACGGCGTATTCTTCAGAGTTGCCATAATAGTAATGGGTATATCAGGCAATCTTTGGCCAAACTATTTAAAAATGGCAGGGTTATTCAGGATACTCCGTCTGGCGCATGCAATGATGACGTGAATAGTGAATAGTGGTTCGGTTGTCTCTGACCAATCAGCAGTCTGCTGTGTTTTCACATCACATTTTAGTATCGCCTCAGCTCGCTCAGAACCTCGCTGGAGGTGATACGAAAAAAAAGTACCTGGAAGCAGGCACAGGTACAACTTTTACTCAGTAGAAAAGCAAAACAAAGTCGAGTCAAGTCGAGGCGAGCTGGTACTGTGTAGTGGAAAAGCGCCATAATATAACTAATATAAGGTCTTCAACTGTAGAGGATGAAGTAAAAGAACATCCTTCTAGATGCAAATTACATTCCTAGAGATTGTGTGAACAGATTTTTGGTCCAATAAGTAATACCGCAGTCTTACTTATTTTATATCTTTAACACACTCTGACAGATTGGATAATTTAGAGATTTCATCTGGTCGTGCTGAAATATATAACTGAGTATCGTCAGCATAACAGTGGAAACTAATTCCATGTTTTCTTATAATATTACCAAGTGGCAGCATATATATTGAGAATAACAGAGGGCCTAACACAGATCCCTGCGGCACTCCTTAATTCACCGATGTTATCTTATATTTTCCCCTGTTTAAATGGACAAATTGGTAGCGTTCTGATAGATATGATCTAAACCACTTTAATGCCTGTCCCTGAATACCAGTGTAATCAGTGAATACAGTGTAACAGTATTTTATGATCTATGGTGTAAAACGCAGCACTAAGATCAAGTAAAACTAGTAAAACTATTGCACTAAAACTTGATATGTCAAATCATAATCATGCTCTGATACTCCCTCCATGCTTGCTTAGCTACTGATTTTGCATCTGTTGTGTTGTGTGACATGCCTTATCACTGAAAGTAGAAAGACAGTCATTCCTCTGAGGACAATCTCCAGATTATATCTTGACAGAATTTAATTTCCTTAGCTAAATTATAATTAAACTGTACATCCAACTCAGTTGATCAAAAACACATAGTTTGATTACCATAGTGTTCAGTGTCTGATGGAACGGTAGTGCTGTAAACACAACCAGCCAATCCTGTAATATAATTGTTGGCTTGTGGTCACCCTCTTTCTATGGATAGAGTCAATGGTAACACGTAAATTGTGCATTAAAGTCTCAATTCTCAGTAACCACAAAACAGTGTAGTACTGATAATCTGAAACAAGTAAGTCATAAACAGGTGCATGTGCCAGAGCATCTATTATAGGGGAGATTGGGGCTTGGTGTCACACTTTGTACTTTCTGTCAGTTTCTGTAGGCACTTTAAAAGGCTTGATGACTAAGCTTAAGAAAATCCTTCATATAGAGAAAACGTATATGTATTTCTTAAATAAATACAAATAAACCAACATAAAACACCACTGCTTTTGATATGTTGCCCTTGTTACAATATCCCTGTGTGACAACTAACCCCGGTCTCTTTTATGCATTGCTTTCTCCAGGGCATCGTTTTGGAGGACATGGAGAAGACATCCATCACATCCAAAATGATTTAACGATCACAGAAGCCTGTGCATTCCCCTGAACGCACGTTTGGCCTAATGTCACTCAATGGTCCACCACAAAAGGGCATGTTTGCAGCCTGGATCTCTGGAGAGAGAACCACTCGTTTCCCAGCACAATGGCCCTGCTTTCAGCCCCTGAAATTTGGATTCTTATCTCTGCATTGGCCCAATGAGAGCACAACAGGAGAATTTAATTGGGGAGTTTAATTAAATGTCTGGGTCAATTGCATCATGAGCTGAATACTGACCGAAGGCCAGTGGGGACTAATAAATGCCAATTTACCTCATATGTCCTGTATTTAGGTGTTACTCCCTTCCTCCAGTGGCTGAGCGATGCTTTGAATGACCCCTAAACCAGGATTAATGGATTGTGACTCTGGGGCATTGAGCTGGTGAGTGAAAATCTTACTGGTTATTTTGTCAAAAATGGTGAGTAATCTTATTTGGGACAAAGCATCAATTAATATTTGTGTGCAAAAGCTAAATCCTGCTGAGTTTGGAATCCTATGAGAAAGGCAGACATAAATAGAAACTGTTACATAACTTAACTGCTTTAAATTCATGTGGAGTAGTTTCAGATATGTCACTTTTCTTCAAAGTGAATCATCAAAGAGATTGCTTGAAACAGAATGAATGGGTCTTGGGCACTCGAGGGGCTAGAGTTCACCTGACTCTGGAGAGAGATGATCCTGGCCCTGAAATCTCTTTCTGAACATAGCTATCAACAGCACTCTGGCCAGGGCCTTCGGATCAATCCCTGTCTCCCACAGAATTCCACCTCTCATCCATGAGATGACTCTTGCTGGGAGCTCATATCTCAGCCATTCAAAGCTCGAGATTTATGTCATGTTCAGATGGAACATTTGGATAATTGAATTGGAATATTGTGGTTGGAGCTCCTCACTTACGTTAAGAGCTCAATTCGACGAGCACGAAAGCGGCGTTGACCCAGGTTCAAACTTATCTGGCACTCTACCAAAATCATATTTCATTCTGTATTTTGGAATAAAACAATTGGTACAAACTGTGCTGGACAACGGTGCACATCTGCGAAATACAAATGGACTGTTCATTCATGTGATTTTAAGGAGAAAAGAGAAGATGACAACCGATTTGGACAAAGTGGTACTGAGGTCGCCCCATTTAGATTCAGAAATTGGCTAAGCCAAGAGACCGCTGGGACATACTCAAGGCTAAATGAAAGCAAGTCTAACCCACAAGCCTGTGCAAATATACTACTGGGCATGTTTTATATCTGCAGATGAAATTGTTTTGACTGAGGTTTTATGAGTAGTCCTTATTAATCTGTCATAAATAGAGAGAAAACAAAGCAGAGAATAATGCAAGCAGTACACTATCTGTACATTTGCATGGCACTTCATTAAATGCACCATTAAGTCAAGGCTAAATTATCACTTATTGTAATTGGGTGGCATCACAAGAGTCATCCTGTTACAATAAACAGTGCAGAAAATACCTGACACTTCATTTCTAACCTCTAGGCCCAGAGCTCCGAGAAATGAGCTTCAATGTGACTTAAATGTTTGCACAGTAATTCTATCCTCATACTTTTCAAAGTATGTGTATTGCAAAAGAGAGCAAAAACCCAATTTCATCAAGAATATCTTCTGGATAGCAAATAAAACACATCACACGCTGGATATGTTTCTTCAACAAACCGGATATCATTTATACTCTAAAAAAATACATTCTATGCTATCAAATCACATTGGTCAAAAGTAATTTTTTTCTGAGTTAAGCCAATTCTACAATTATTACGACTGCTTATTTCATTTCATCAGATTTATTTTGATGCATTTGATGTGGACAGGATGCAAGGATGCTAATCAAAAGAATAGATGAAAAAGAAGAAGAAAGAAAGAAACAAGCAGTCTTCACTGCTGAACATCACAAATGGGCTTTCTCACACTTGAAACGATTAAACAATGGCATTATTCTAGGTAAACACAATCAAAGATAATCTTGTTTCATGTTATCCTTGGGTTGGTTAATAATTCATCCTGGGTTTGGATATTTCACTCTGTACATCTGAAATAATACATTTATAGTTTTTGCATATTTATAAGGTTAACAACATTATACAGTGTGATGCAATATTCTCTGGTTGTCTTAAATCTTATGAAATGTCCCACAAAAACAATAATGTATTTTTATCACTTCAGTTAATTAGCATTTTTAGTCCCCCCCCCCAACCCCCCAAGTTTGAAAGATGCATGAATATTTAATGAGATAATCACTGAGGCAGTTTATGATTGGCTAATTGTTTAACCAAACACTGGAGCCCAGCATATACTTCAGAGAAAACACAAAAACTTTGCCCAGTTTACCTGTTTTAAATGTTGCTTTACCGATGGCTATAAATAACTAGCATAAAAATCCTTAAAATACAGCAGAAAATAAAGGTTCGGTTGTCATGCTCAAAACTTAATAAAATTAAAGGATAGGACAAGAAAATAAAGCAGTACTTAAAGCAGACCTTGCCTGAAGTGTCGTTTTTCTCAGTTTGATTTATAACACTAGTTTCCTCACATGCACTAAACTGAATCATGGGTAACAAGGTGAGCCTGGGGTCCTCCTCCAATTCACATTATATGTCTGTGCCATGTAGTTTTATGAGATGCTGTAATTCTCTCTGGTAATAAATTAGTAGAAGGCATGACTTGCAGTATTATTCGTCCAATTAAATGGAGATCCAAAACAAGTCATCAGCTAATTTTATTTAAATGCCAAACTGGACCAATGTCCATTCGCTGACAGGTGTATATGCATATGGTTAAATGTAGTGTTGTGCCATTAATCAAAATCGTAATAAAATCGCAACGTGAGTGAGCAGAATTTCTAAACCGCTAGAAAGCACATTTTCTCCACCAGCTCCCTTAAAGGGCCACCCGCATGCCGTAAAAAAAAAAAAAAAAAAAAACACCTGCTGTGCCGCTTTCTTCTCCTTTCAAAAAGCGATCAGGAGCGTGCACTCTCTGTACAGCTATCATCAGCTGTTCGTACATTTTGGCTGAGATGTTGTTGTTGTTGTTGGGGAAAGGGTGAAGCTGGTTGTTGTCACATGACCTGCAGTGCGCTGTAATTACTAAACTAAATTAACTATATAAACTATATTACTGATCTGCCCACATTGTTGCTATATGACAACTGAAATGAGCTAGATCACTGTTTTACGCCATGGAAGAAAGCACAGAAACAGGGAAGGTGAATTCAGGGCAGGATAAGGACCAAAACAAGGTGAGATCCAGGTAATTTGCGACATGAGACACTGGTCTAGATGCGTTTTTTTTTTATTTAACTTCTTTTACTATGAGCACCACGTAAAAATGTTGTGTCATGTTCCAAACCTCAGGAGGTCATTCAAACCCACCTCAAATTCACACCAAATCGGACTCCACGCACACACACACACCATAAGGAAGTTGTGTCAGCACACACAGCACACCCTGAAACACACACCACTGAATGAAGCAGCCAGCCTCCCATGTTCCACACCGAATAAAGGCTCCTGAACTAAAGGACACATAAGGAATTATCTGTGTAAGGAAATATTGTTTAAAAATCCTGAATAAAATTTAAATTGCAATATTGATCAAAATAATCGTGATTTCTTTTGTCCATATCGCACAGCCCAAGTTAAATGGTTTGTCAGAGATGTGGCACGTCTGGGAGTCCCAATGATGCTCCCTACGGGCTCTGTCTCAACAGACTTTCCTGTTGCTTCTTCTATGTCCTGCCAAAAAAAAAAAAACAACTGAATTTAGAAAGAAATAACAGTGCTTGGCAAAGATTAAGCATCATATAACCAAAATGAAAGTCATTCACTGATATTCTTGCTATGACTGGATTGATTCAGTGAGTTGAACTAAAGAACCAGGGGTGCGTTTCCCGAACAATCACTTTACTCACGGCTGAACTACCAAAGTACGTTGCATCATTGAATAAATGAACTAGCTAGTCACGACTGTTTCCTGAAACCGTATTGTTGCAAATCTGTCATTCAACCACGTTGGTTAATGATGTGGATTAACAACTCCTTTTAATTAATTATTTTCAGATCAAATTCATGCTAGATTTTTTGATGGACATGGCACTTGAGGACAAATTTTTATTTTTATACTAATTCTTCCAGATTACGCACTAGAGCACGTTTGCACATGCACACTCTGTAAAAAAGGTGCTTTAAATCTCTTGACAAACTTAAAAGTCATACATTTTTATGTATTCAAAATAAATTATATAGACTGTATTAAATGTCAGCTTGCTTGTTTTGCTCAAGATAAGGACTTATTAAGTCCACATATCATGCAAACAAGAAACTATGCTTCTAACCACAGGTCAAGAGGTCGTTGCAACCACACAACTTTGCGATGCTGTTTGCGAATGTTCGTTGGAACGATGGTTTCGGGAAACCCCGACTGGTTGAACTATGTTGATAACGACGGAACTTGCGACCATAGTTGGCTAATGATGCTTTTGGGACACTCAACCCTGATCAATTTTATTTGTGAATGAATAGAGCATGTCTGCCAATTCCAAAACATGCTTTGTTCATGAATCAGGCATCATTGTTAGTGACAAAATGTCAGGATTTTCAGTGAATAACATCTTTTTCGCTCTGTTAGCTATCTCACGACTTCAGACTGAAAGTGGGCTTCAAACCCTAACCAGAATGATTGAGGAATATCAATGCAAAAAACACTAACACAAGACCCGGTGTACGGCCAACAAATGGGACAAGTGCAACAACAGAGAATATGAAACATCAACTGCAATCAAGGACATGGGGTACTCGTAGACCTGAAGATCAAAGGTACTCCTGAGAAGCAAGCTTGTCATAATGACAAAACAAAGAGCTTGTGCAGGCCCTTTGCTCCATATGCCTCAGGAACACGCATATATTCTCGAGTTCAAACTCATTGAACATGATAATATTACCATGTGAAAATACTTTCAGGAGGTGAGTCATTTGTTTTGAAAACGGAAACTGTTTCGATGTATCAGAAGCACTGAAGAATAAAACCAATGAATCTGAAAGAGGAGATGAAACCAAAGGAAAACTTCTCCCTGAAGTAGATATGTTGCAGTGACGCCAATCAATAATTCCCAATAACCTTGTACATTGCAAGGCTGGGGGGATGGGGGAACTCAGATGGCTGCCTTTGAAGATAGAGATTAGAAATATTCTTTCCTTTTCCACATTCATTTAAAATCCTTTCAAAGCCCCAGCCAGCCCTCCATTACTTCCACAAGCAGAAGACACCCACAAATGAATATGGAACTGAATGTTTTTCTCTTGGTTTTTAAAGCAGAACAATTGTCCCTCCAGCTATTTTTGTACTAAAATTAGTGGTAAGGAAGACAGCAAACAAGTTGGGAGGGAGAAAGGAACAGCCATGCATTATGCATAAAAGTTGCTTCCAGTGACTAATGGTGCCCCGTGTGACTCACAAGACCACCAGGAGGAGAGTCAAGGAAAACGTTATTAAGAGTGATGTAAACCAAACCTGGTTCAAGATTTGTTTGATTTGATTGAGTCATCATGACGTGGTTTTGTTGGTATTGTTCTCTAGATCAAGGGTTTTCAAACTGGAAGGTTATAAGGGGTCCCCAGAAAATTTCAGAGAATAATAAGACAAAGCAAAACATTTTTCATTTCAAAATGTTTCTCTCCTTTCTTGCCGTGTACATACTTTCCAGAATTGTATATGTTTGCTTTGTATTCATCTAGTGAGTTTTTCTCACTATAGTCTATTTTTCACTATAGTTTCTTTTTCTTTTTCACTGGGAATTTAAGGAAATATTCTTAACTCATTTATTGTGAAAGTTGCTTACACAAATACATTTTAATTGAAAACATTATTTTTCAGGTTTATACAGCCAACAGGTATAAAAGGATCTGCAAATTAGTGTTAGAAGAACACACATGCACACACACACACACAGAGGGAGAGAGAGAGAGAGAGAGAGAGAGAGAGAGAGAGAGAGAGAGAGAGAGAGAGAGAGAGAGCAATACTGCTGCTGGATATTGTGCAGTAATGGATTGTCCCTTTTAAATAAACAATAAAACAATAATAATTGTGTCAAATGAAACAAAAGTTTGAAAGAATTTGAATAAACTTTCAACGATAAAAAATCTATTTGTTATATTTGGAATTTCAATATCAATTTTTAATCAACAAATGTTTGAAAATATAGTAATAACAGGGTAATTACACTGTAACCAAAAAATATTGGCACGTTCACATTTTTATAATAATTAATAATAACACTGATTATCTCTTCATCACGGCACCTGTTACTGGGTGGGATATATTAGACAGCAGCAAACTTTTTGTCCTCAAAATGTATGTGTTAGAAGCAGGAAAAATTGGCAAGCGTAAGAATTTGATTGAGTTTGACAAGGGCCAAATTGTGATGGCTAGACGACTGGGTCAGAGCATCTCTAAAACTGCAGCTCTTGTGGGGTGTTCCCGGTCTGCAGTGGTCAGTATCTATCAGAAGTGCTCCAAGGAAGGAACAGTGGTGAACCGGCGACAGGGTCATGATATAAAGCTGTCAGAATACACAGTGCATCACAGCTTGTTGCGTATGGGGCTGCATGGCCACAGACCAGTCAGGGTGCCCATGCTGATCCCTGTCCACTGCCGAAAGAGCCAACAGTGGGCACGTGAGCATAAGAACCGGACCACAGAGCAATGGAAGAAGGTGGTCTGGTCTGATTAATACATTTTTTTTTCCATTTACATCACGTGGAACACATTACCTTGGGAACACATGGCACCAGGATGCACTATGGGAAAAAGGCAAGCCGGCGGAGGCAGTGTGATGCTTTGGGCAATGTTCTGCTGGGAAACCATGGGTCCTGCCATCCATGTGGATGTTACTTTGGCACGTACCACCTATCTAAGCATTGTTGCAGACCATGTACACCCTTTCATGGAAACGATATTCCCTGGTTAATGTGGTCTCTTTCAGCAGGATAATGCGTCCTGCCACAAAGCAAAAATGATTCAGGGATGGTTTCAGGAGCACAACAACGAGTTTGAGGTGTTGACTTGGACTCAAAATTCCCCAGATCTCAATCCAATCGAGCATCTGTGGGATGTGTTGAACAAACAAGTCACCTCGCAACATACAGGACTTAAAGGATCTGCTGCTAACATCTTGGTGCCAGATACCACAGCACACCTTTAGGGGTCTAGTGGAGTCCATACCTCGACAGGTCAGGCTGTTTTGGCAGCAAAAGGGGGACCAACACAATATTAGGAAATAATGTTATGCCTGATCGGTGTATTTTAAAAGTACTGGGAGTCTGAAAGGTCTAAAATGTCTGAATGTCATTGCATTAGGTAACAAAATGTCAAAAAAAGATTTTCTCAGAAGTAATATTTTTTCCGAGTCATTTTTGCAATGACTTTTTGCAATGACCAAATGCTGTAAAGTTGATTTTTGTGTATAAAGTGAGTTCAGGTGTATTAAATAGGGAAAAAGTCAACTCTCAGATACCATGTAATTTTCAGATTTTAAATATTTTAACTTGAGTTGAGCAATAAATTAATTCTTGTTTTTTCAATCACAAAGTAAATTATAAATGTGTTCTGACAATGAGCTCCAAATTATCTGATTCATTCTGCTCAGTTCCTGTCATATTTTCTGTCTTTGGAAATAGCCAAAGCAGCTGGTTTGCATATGTATAAATAAAAGCAGGTGGATGGTACAGTTGCTGACAGGTGAAAGCTAGAGTGCTTCTGCCATTTTAATGTTCTTTACGGTTTAATGTAGCTTAATTGCAGTGACAATAGAGAACAATTAGAATAATTATGACAATCACATTATGTTTTCTACCATGATTATATTCAATAGATTTCTAAACTGATGGAACATTGCCATTCAAATGTCAACAGAATGTAATAGACTACTTTATTTATTTTAACTCACCACACATAAAGGCAAATATGGCACAAAACAATAGCACACCCAATCCTTTGAGAAAGATTATGTGGGGAAGAATGATAGAACTGTATGCAATAAAATCAAAAACTAATGATGAATGGAGTATTTATGATGAATATGCCATTACAGTAAATATGGTCTGGTGTAATTTTGTCAGTGTTGGTTGCATCAAAGGACGAATAGTAAAAAAAAGGAAAAAAAAATGTCACTGCTGCAGTCTTTCTTAACAACAAAAACAACACAATCGCAAAACCACAAACAGAAAAGTTGCACCCTTCTTTAAGCTTAAATGACAAATTTGTAAGTCCACAAGACCTAAAGTGCAGATGAAGTGTGCTTTGGGACAGGGCCTAGGAGAAACGAGGAAAAACACCTGACATAAGATCAGAGACCATTCCTTCAAACAGAATCTCTCCAGATCCTTCAGATTCACAGATCCATGTTGGTGCTTCTTCTCTTTAGTTCAGCCACTCATCTTCTATAGGGTTCAGGTCAGAGGACTGGGTTAGCAATGGGAGAAGCTTCATTTTGTGCTCAGTGACACATTTTTGTGCTGATTTTGATGTTTGTTTTTGGATGATTGCCCTGATGGAAGATCCAACCGCAGCCCATTATCAGATTTCTAGCAGAGGCCGTCAGATTTAGAGTTTTTATCTATTGGTATTTGCTAAAATCCATGATACCGTGTATCTGAACAAGATCTCCAAGACCTCCAGCAAAAATAAGGCCCATATATTTTTAACTGTGGGCATGATGGGGTGGTTTGTATTCCTGTTTGCACCAAAAGGCTTTTTCGTCTTTTTTAGCCTTTCTGACCCAAGACTCAACTAATCTATGATTCTTTGAGAGTTTTTGGCCACTCAAAATTTCCTCCTCGCTGTACAGTAAGACAATATAGACACACATCCTCTTCCAGGCAGATTAGCTATTTTCCTACAGCCTCTTTCTATGCTGTGAAG